>JANLJB010029434.1:1516-15177 GCA_026212285.1 Bursera cuneata
GGAAAGGGCATTGGATATCATATAGGATATTGTATTGGAGGTTGCTAGCTCCTCGAAAGCTAGCTAAGTTACTAAAATTTCTGTTCTTTTCTTTTCTTTCTGTTGTGCTGGATACTTTTCTGCTAGAGTGAAACAGAACCTAACACTGGCCAAGGAGATGTCATATTAAACCAATATTTCACTCTAAAAAGCATTCTTCATGTCCCAAAACTTTCCACTGATCTTGTCTCTAGACACAAACTTACACCTGACTTGAATTGTAGGGTGAATTTTACTCTTCATACTGTAAATTTTAGGACTAGGGCATGGGGACGATGATTGGATGTGCTAGGGAGAGAAAGGGACTTTACCACCTTGAATAATTAAGTGGACAACCTAAAATTGAGAATCATTTACCTTTATCATTTTTTTCTGAGTCTTCACTTTCCAATAAGGACAAAAACTGGCTTGATTACTTTCGTCTTGGTCATCCCTCAGTTAGCATTCTTAAAGTTATTTTTCCATTGTTCTTCAAAGGAATAGATGTCGAAAGCTTTCCTTGTGATCTTTGTGAACTTGCAAAGCATAAATGTGCCTCTTTCCCATATAAATAGTAAAAAAGCATCTAATCCCTCTGCACTTATTCATAGTAATATTTGGGAACCATCCGTAATTCCTAATGTCTCCATAATGTCTCAGGGGATCGTTGGTTTGTCTCATTCATTGATGATTGCATTCTTGTGTTGTGGATCTTTCTTTTGAAAGATAAATTTGATGTGAGTTTTGTTTTTCCTACCTTTCATAACATAGTAAAAAATCAATTCGGTAGTGGAATAAAAAAATTTAGATCAGACAATGCTAAAAATTACTATAACCAAACTCTTGTCATCATATTTTCAAAAGAAGGGTATAATTTATGATTCCTCATATGTCAATACACCCCAACAGATTGGGTTGGCAGAAAAAAAAAATGGTCATCTTTTAGCCGTCACTCGAGCTTTTCTATTTTGAAAGAACGTCTAAAAATTATTGCGGAGAAGCAGTTTTGACTACTGCTCATATTATAAATCGTTTGACTTCTCAGATTCTTGGTCTAGAAAGTCCCGTACGTATTTTCTCAAAATATTTTTCTGACTTCAATACAACAAATCATTTGATTCCTAGAATTTATGGTTGGGTCTCGTTTGTCAATATTCATTCTCACAATAGGGGAAAACTAGAGCCACGAGCTCTTAAATATGCCCTTGTTGGTTATTCTTCAACACAAAAGGGTTATAAATGTTACCACCCTCCAACAAGAAAATTCTGTCTTTGTAGATGTTACATTTGTTGAAAAAGAAAGCTATTTCACACAACCTTATCTTCAAGGGGAGATGTAATTTATGGAAGATAAGGATAAAGATATATTCCTACTTGAACTTCATTCTCATTCTTCCTCATCCTCATCTTCATTTAAACTGGACCCAACTACGGACACAAACTGTTGATCTGACCCAAACCGTTGATCTGACCCAAACCCTTCTCATCCTATTCCAAGTGTACCTGAACCTTGTACACCTTTAGCAATACCTGAATCTTGTACAAGTGAACCTGAACCTTGTACACCTGTGGTAAAGGACACAGATCCAAAGTTCCACTCGCCTATTGCAGGTTTATCCAAGGAGAAAAGCTTTTATAATTAAACCTATGCACATCCAAGAATTGCAACCAGTCCTTGGTGCTGAGGTAATTACTCACTCTGAATCTCGTAAAAAATATATGGTTGAATTTAATGATAATGTACCAATTGCCATTAGGAAAGGAAAGAGAGAATGCACTCAATATCCCTTATACCCATTCTCTCACTTTATGTCCTATGAGAGATTGTCACATGCTCACATGACCTTTCTCACTCACCTAAACACTACAACCATTTCCAAAAGATTGTTTGAGGCATTAGATCATGAGGAATTGAGAAACGCAATGAGGGTGGAGATAGAGGCTCTTGAAAAGAATAAGACTTGGGAGTTGGTGGAATTACTCAAAGAGGGAAGAGTCCAGTAGGGTGTAAACGGATCTTTACTATAAAATATAGGGCAAATGGATCTCTTGAAAGATATAAGGTTGGATTGGTAGCTAAGGGATACACCCAAACCTATGGGATTGATTATCTTGAAACATTTTCTCCAGTTGCTAAGATGAACACTGTGAAGATATTATTCACTTTGGCTGCCAATTTTGCAGCAATTTGATGTTAAAAATGCCTTCTCACATGGTGAACTTGATGAAGAAATTTGCATGGAAGTCTCTCATGGTTTTGGTTCAAATTCAGTAGAGAGAAAGATGTGTAAACTTAAGAAAGCCTTGTATGGTCTAAAACAATCTCCTAGAGCTTGGTTGGGTAGATTTGCCAAAGTTATAATCTCTATAGGATATAAAAAGAGCCAAGGGCACCATACACAATTTCTTGAACACTTAGGTTTAGGAGGAGTAAGAAGCAAAATGTGGTTGCGAGATTGAGTGCAGAGGCCGAATTCAGGGCAATTGCACCAGGGATTTGTGAGCTTTTGTGGCTTAAAATAATCCTAGAAGACTTGAAGATAAAGTGGCAAAAGCCTATTACATTCTATTGTGACAACAAGTCGGCAATTAACATTACTCATAATCCAATGCAACATGATTGAACTAAGCATATTGAAGTTGACAGACATTTCATAAAGGAGAAATTAGACAGTGGGCTGCTTTGCACTCCATATGTATCCACTGGTAGTCAACTTGCGGATGTGCTAACCAAAGGGTTGAATCGTACAATGTTCCGACTATTATTTGCAAGTTGGGAATGGATAATATACACTCACCGGCTTGAGGTGGAGTGTGAAAAACCGTGTTTGTGTGCTGTACATATTCTTTCTTAGAGTAGATGATTTAATAGTTATTGTTATCTCTAAATTATAGGAGTAGGATAAGGATAAGATCTGTGACTTATGGGAGTTTTAATTGGGATAAGTTTTTGTTTCCATGTATCTTTATCTAGCTAGTTGTATATATAACCTGGGGTTGTATTATGTGATGTATATAAAAAAAAAATATGCAGTTTTTCACAAATACACTGAAGGATTTTCCACCAAGTATCTTTAGAAAACTGTGCTTTTCTTTTATGAAATTTGATTTGTTTTGGAGATCTATACTCTGTCCTTTGGCACTGCTAAATAAGCTTAGATTTAGTTGAAAGTTCCTAGACTGGAGAATATTGGTTATTAGATTAATATTGTGGTTTATTTAAACAAACTAAATGATTCTTTTTATTTTTTTGTTTGTTAATAAGATAGACAAGGGAGGACAAGTAGTCCACTAAAAAACGACTAGCTTGAGAAAACTAAAAACTTTACAAAAGATACATCAAACAGCCCTATAGAAAGGTAAACCAAAGTGTGATTAGATAGTTTCTTTTAACCAAACTGAATTGATAGATACCTGAATGATTTGTGGTGCCAGTTGGATGAGGCATTACAAATTCATTTTCGTAATAAGTATATTTTATAGACAAAGATAATATCAGTTATTAGCAAACATTATAATGTGAAGGAAAGAATGTATTTACAATTTGAGAAGGGTTAGGATTACTCAAATCTAAGGTATATAAATACTTATTCTCATTATCTCCAAGGGCCCTTAAGGAAAACATGAGAAAGATCTTAGGATTTGAATAATCAAGGAAGGTGTTTCTTTATTCTCTTATGCTGTTCAGAATTTCAATTTAAGCTGATGATTTAAGTTGATGAACAACTTTCGCACTGAACTCTATTGGCTCATCGATGTTTCTTGAATAATGATTTCTTGTTGCATTTTGATATCATGCTTTTTCAAGGAAATTCGCCCCTGGACACACATGATGGAGGTACCACAGCTTCATGGTTTTGGCCCAGCAGCCAATCGCTTGCTGGAGGCATACAAGATGCTTTTGAAGGTAACCTAGTGTTTACTTCTTCTTCTTTTTTTTTTTTTTGTCTCTTCGGTCAACTGTCTTATCTTTTTGGATATCATAAGTCTTTTTACAAATAGAGCCATGTGACACTTTATATTTTAGTTTCACTTGTGACAGAAATGTATTATGCCTGAAATGTAGTTAGACATTTGTATTTTGTGATATGAAAGATGATGTTTCTGCTTTTGTTGCTGTCTTTTCCATTTATTTGGCGTTGATTCATGTATGATGTTTGTTTGGAGCAAGAGCCTGTTTCCAGATGCAGGATAACATTTTTCTTAATTATAAGAGTACTTGGAATTTAAACCCAATTCTTTGTTCCGAAACCAAAGGGAAGAGAAATCTTTTAAAAAATAAGTTGGTTAAAATGTTTTAAGGGGCAGCTCTCGAGTACAATTCTAAAAACTTGCATTAAATTTAAAAAATGTAATTTCTTAACTCTAAAAACAATTTTAGACATCATATTAAGGTTTTTTGGGATAGTAAAAGTATTAAGATACAATTGAGATTTTTGAATTGTATTTTAGCTTTTAAAAATTTATGTTTGGATCGCAAAGGAGCAATCACTTTTTTTTGTGTGGAAGTTTTTTCAGTCCTTTCACCAATAAGTGTTACATTGGTTTTCATAGTATTTTTTTTTTCTTTTTTTATAAAAAACAAAAAATGTGGAGTGTTTCCTGGTGCTGTTTTTTTCACAGAACTGCTGCTTCATTTCAAATTCTTTTTTCACACACTGAACTCACCTGACACTTAACAAGAAATAAAAAGGGGAAGAGAGAATGAAAGGAAGATTGTCTGGACTGGAAGAAATTGAACAGTCAACCAAATAGTCGGGGAAAAAAATTATGCTTCTCCTTGTTACCGTGTAATTAGTACTAAAATTGATGAATTATAGAGTATTTTAGTTTGAAATACTTTGTGATCACTACAACTAAAGATAATATGTAAGGTTAATCGCACACAAGTGATTTAGTGTTCCTATTATGATTGTTGGTATTCTAGTTTTGCAAGCGGCCTTGCCATAGTCATATGATAGTATTTGATCAATGTTATAGACTGAATTGGTGCTGTGTTGTATTCTTGTGAGGATCAGCCTGATCGTAAATTTGTAACGTCAAATTCTGTTGTTCTGCTCTTGTTACAGTTCTTAGGTAACCTGAGAAATCTTAGAGACTCATATGCAGCTCTTGCTGTTGGGTCATCTGAAACGATCTCCGGTGAGCCCTCTTCTGTCACAAGAATTATCTCTGAGTGTGAATCTGCATTAACATTCTTAAACCATGATCTTGGAATTCTCTCGGCTTCCATCGCCCGTGAGCAAGGTGAAAAGGTGGCTTTATGATTGGATATGTAACAATTTGAGTGAAGCTAGTGCTTTTTTTTTTTTTTTTGTAATTTTCCCTGTTATCAAATTTAATCTTTGCTTTTCATCTAAACAATCGCCCAATTGAGTGTTAACTAGAAGCCATTCTAAGGAAATGATCGTTGTGACTTTATGATCTTCTGGATCTATAGCATGTTGCTTTTGGTTGTGAAATTGATAGATCAAAATTTCTTGGCTTTTGTAAACCCTCATATTGGCACTAATTAAATTAATTATGATTTAATATCACATGGTTGTGTTATTAGTGTGTTTTGGTGATCTAGCGGTTGCAAGTCCATCCTAATTTTTTTAAATTAAAGTAATGTTATGGGTACAAAGTTCATATTCTAAGTTGATGTGGCATCAAGTGAGTGGGTAGGTTTTATCCATAGACATCCACGACGTTTGGGTGAAAAACAATCTTCCACTAATATTTAAAAAAGTAATATAAACACCCTCAAATTTTTGGTGAAGTAACATAGGTATCCTTAAATTTTTTATTAAGACTTTTTTATCTTTATTTGTCTCATTCAAAAATTAATAAGATAATAAAAAGATAAAATCATAGACCCTTTTTTATTTTATAGAGTAAGAATTATTTTTAAAATAATCAATTGAAAATAATAAAAATATCAAAATCACATTTATTTTATAGAGTAAGCTAAAATAAATATTATATTTTTAAAAATTAATATTAAATATCAAAAATCCAATTTTTTAAAAATAGTATTACATATTTAAATAAGAAAGATTAATTTTTTTTAATGTTCATATTAAATATAAAAAATATATATTATAGTTTTATATTTTTCCTAAACAATTTAACAATAATAATTTATGTTAACATTTTAGAAATTTATTTTTTTTAAATCAATTCAACATAGGGAATTGTTAACTTGGGACAACTTAAAAATTGTTGAATTAACTATTCCAATCATATTTGTTTCTTACGTTCTAATAAATTTTTATAAAATTATATATTTTTAATATTATATTAATTTTTTTTATTTTTTTAACATAATATTTTTATTTTTTATAATGTTGAAATAATATAAAATATATAACATATATTTTTATATTTTTTCTAAGAAATTTAAAAGCAATAACATTTTAAAATATTAAATAGATATTATATATATATATTTTAATATTATATGATAAAATTTTAGGGAACAAGTGATATTTTTTTTTAAATAATTAAGACACGTCTTTATAAGAAATGTTTTAAAAAATAATATTTATAAGAAAATATAAAACAAATATGATTAAAATAACTAGCTTAGAAGTTTTCAGGTTCTCTCAAGTTAATAATTTTTTCCGTTGAGTTGATTTTTCACACAAAATTTTTTTATTTTTGTTCTCAAAATACATGTCACTTGTGTTTTGAGATTTTATTTGACATAATATTAAAAATATATAAAATATATTCGTTCAATATTTTAAAATATTAACATAAATTATTACTTTTAAATTGTTTTATAAAAATATAAAACTATAATATATATATGTATATATATTATATTTTTTGTAGCAGGGGGTTTTGTTTGATTAATAAGACCTATCAATGGCACCAAATATGTCTTACCATAGTGGGGTCTATGATTTTATCTTTTTTACTATTTTGTTAATTTTTAAATGGGACAAATAAGGATAAAAAAGTCTTAATAGAGAATCTAAAGGTACCTGAAACTTTCGAGGTGTTTATAATACTTTTTCAGATATTAGAGGGAGTTTGTTACTTCACCCAAACGTCAGGGATATCTATGTATTTATCCTAGTTAGGTTATTTATTATTGTGACTTTTATGTATTCACTTAACCACTCATTTGGTGTTACATCAATTTGGGATACAAAATTGAGATACAAACTTTATATCTATAGTATTACTCTTCAAATTAATTATATAAATCTAATTATTAGGTGAGAAGCTGATATGTTGGATAGAGATAGTAGCATGATATGAAACATGTATAAACTAATAGATTACAAAGTGGAATGCATAAATCCTTTCTTATTGGGGTGTTCGGAATTCAATTCAGTCTATCAAAATTATCTGATGCAATCTAATTTTAATTGGTTTTGGTATATTGATAGATTAGATATAAAAAATTGTTGTTATTTAGGCCATAATTTAAAAAAAAAAATTATATTCATTAAATATGTTTATTTTGTAAATGTATTTATGAAGTTCCAAAAATATCCCTTTTCCTTTATAAGCTATCTTTTTTCCATTCTAGGTTATTATTAATTAGCATTTAAATTTCAATAAATTTACCTATTTTAAAACTTCAAAACAGTTTTCTTCTTTGATTCATATCTATATTTTTCTCACTAAAATATATGGGGAAATTATACAAAAATACCCAAATTAAGAGGGGGTTGCAAGAATAACCAACCCCTTGAAACCTATGATTTTCCTATCCAATCATCCTTGTATGGACCAAAATACTTGTAAATATAGTTACGGGGACAATATCAAATAGTACCCTTATATTTTGATCTAATATCAAATAGAAAGTATATTTATCATTTTCATCAACTAGACCCCTGAGGTTTATTTTTTTTAATCAACTGTTAATTTTAATCCAAAAAAATACATATTTGCCCCTACTAATATTTATTTCCTTAATTTTAACCAAAAAAGAATAAATAAAAAATAAATTATACTCCCATAATAAACAAATTTCTACTTTTCAGATTTTCATTTTTTAAATTTTTTTAAATTAAGGAAAAAAATTTCAGTAGAGATAAATATGTATTTTTAAGGGTTAAAATTAGCATTTGATTAAAAAAGCAAACTTTAGGAGTTTAGTTGATGAAAATGGTAAACTTGCTTTTTGCTTGAGATTAGGTCAAAAGACAAGGGTACGATTTGATATTAGCCCTATACTTATATGATTATCTCTGTCTAACTTTCAAAATACAAACCACAATTGGCACTGGCAACGACATACCGATGCGGACAACAACAATAAAGGTTGAAACTAAAAAAATGAAAAAATTGAGAACACCAGAAAAATCATTAGAAAAGGCGCAGAGAAAAAAGAAAAATCAGCAAAAAAACTACGAAATTGTCAAAAAATGTTGCCTGAAAAAGTAGATGTTGCCGAAAACGTCATCGAAAAACTTGAATAGTCAAAAAAGTCATAAAAAATCCAGACTGCTGAACCATATGGTCTAGACCACAAGACCATATAGTCTTACGGTCCTAATCATACGGTTCTGCGGTTCAAATAACAGAATTTTTTTTAGTGATTCTTGGGTTTTTTTGGCTAATTTCTGGGTTTTTTTCGGCCATTTCTAGGTTTTTTAGGCATAGTTTTGACTATTTCAGCACTCCAAACTTGATCTAAACTACTCCAATAATATCCCTTTGAGACAAATCATTCATCTTAATAAAAAATTCAATACCCATTTCAAACAACAGTACAACAATATCATTTCAAACAAGTTCAAACAATAATACCTATATCAAATAAAACAATCTCAAATCCAAATCCAAACAATATTGAGAGTGTGATTTGAAATTTGAAAAAGAGGAGGTGAAGAGATAGTGAAGGTAACAAAGGTTGGGCATTTTGAGAGTTAGAGAAAGAATAAGGGAGAGAGAGTGTGTTTAGGCATTTTGGTCATTTTAAGGTTAATTGGGCAGGCAAATTATAAAAAATTGATGGATTGGTTATTTTTGCAAATCCCCTCTTAATTTGGGGTATTTGGTATAGTTTCCCTGAATATATAATTCATTATCTCTTTATCTATATTCATTTCAGGTTGTTAGAATGAAGTATGACATAATTGCATCCGGTTGAATCCATTGTGTGTCCTACATTAAACCCAACCTATCTTTTAATAAGGGAAAAAAATCACAAAATACCCTCTATGTTTTCAAAATTATAAGTTGTATGTCAATGATTGAACATTTTGTCAATAATCACCCAAACCTTTCCAAAAATTAATCAAACACATCCCAAACTGATTGGATCCGTCGGTTCCCTCTACTTTGTTGGGGTGTCATTTTATAATCACTTTTTTTATCCTCAATTAAGTGACCCAACTCCTATCTCACCTACTAGTGGCATAATGACTATGCTTCTTACACCTTTGATTAATAATCCAACTCCAAAGATAACTTAAATCAAGCCTAAGATGCGATTATTACTTGGGTATGATCAAACATGCAATAGTATTAAGCTTACAGCATAAGATTCAGAATTTGCTCAGTCCAAATTGACATTTCCCGTGTGCTCCCATGAATCTCAATAGGTGTTTGACTACAATGTAATTCCCCTAGGAAGTCCTTTCTATTTTCGCCTTTATTAATTACTTCTTTCTTTACCACTAAATTATACTCAATCCATTTGTGATTGCCCATTCATCCATTTAGCACAAAAATCACAAAGATAAAGAAGATATTGGGAGAAATCAGGGAAAAATAAATAAATAAATGACAATAAAAATTGAGAGCCCAAATGATGAAATGTTAAAAATGTATAATTAAGTAGCTTAAGTGAGTAAATTGTTTCATAAAAGCAGAGTTAAGCACTTAATTATGCATTAGATTTTAGTATTGGAGCCAAATTGATTGTTGCCAATACATGCAATATTGAAGTTGCAGTTGGTGGAACTAGGAATAACCGTGACATTGATATTGCTGAACCATATCAAGTCTAAAGTGTTAGAGATATATCCTTAGAGTAACCAATATTTTTGGGGAATTTACTCTAACCCCCCAATTAGATTTCAAAAAAACACTTAACTCCACACTTTTACTAAACTAACACTTATCCTCCAAAAAATTACTACTGTTTTCCCAAAACTAACACTTACCCCCCAAATATTTGGGGGGTAAGTGTTAGTTTTTTAGGGGTATTTGGGGGGTAAGTGTTAGTTTAATAAAAGTGTGGGRTTAAGTGTTTTCTTCAAATTTAATTGGGGGGTTATTGTAATTTTCCCCAATATTTTCTATAAATGTAAACAGTAGTGTTAAATAAAAAATAGTTATTTTATTCATTGATCTATTGTGTCTCTTTTAATCTTTGTATTAAACATTAATGATCAAAGTTCCTGAGCTAAAGCAAAGATAAAGTTTCTGGTTATGTGAAATAGTCATATATAGGAGATCTAAAAATTTACCTTAGCTCAAATTTAAGTTTACAACTTATAAACAAAGTTGAGCTCTCTGTTTAGTTAAAGTTGTAACATCATTTACTTTTGTGGGGATGATGAGTCTTGAATCATTAAAATGAAAACTTTAGGGAAAGATTGTTATTTTGAATACATTGGACAAGGACCAAGTGAAGTTTATACCATTATGGTAAATTAAAATTTCATACCAAAATAACTTAGGCATACCTACCTTAATCTTGAGTGGATAGTGTACCTCTTAACCTATATTGTAGTGGGTCAGAGTTAACGGACTAAGCTTGCTACTTTATGAGATAAAAGAGTAGTGAACCCGGTTCATTGGAGCTTGTAATTAAATATATTCACAAGATTCCTTGACACGTGAAACACAATGTTCAAGATTAAATTATTCTTACTTAATTTACTAACAATATTGTCAATGAGTATATTGATAAGCAAGGGTCGATCCCATGAAGGATTGATGGAAGATTACTAATTAATTACTATTAAACTTAAATTATGAATTAACTTAACAATTAAAACAAGTAATTAAAAACTAAGGATTTTGATTTAAGATTTTAACTACTCAAGGAAATTAAATAAACTGAAATTATAGTTGAGAATTATGATCAAAAGTTAATTCTTCACCACCAAACTCCACTAACAATAAAGCCCTAATTTACTCTTCTCTCTATTCCTAGAACTAATTTCAGAAATTTGTCCTCTTAGAATATTAATTTGAGATATTCAGTCTGTTTGAATAATCTCTACCTCTCTTAATTAGTTAATTAAAGGTCCGCTTATTAATCAACCCTTTTTATTGAACAATTTAGAGGTACACTTACTAAATTTAATTCAACAAAAGCATATAGTCCAGGAGGTAATGACTGAACCAAGCAGAGATCAATTGGTATGATCTTTTAACTTAGGAATCTAACTCACTTTGCAACAACCAATCACAAATTGCTACCAATATCTAAAGGTCTTAACAATTACATATTAACAATCCTAGAATAAAATGAAACAAATAATCTTAATCTCTTAGTTGCACACCTAATCAATCAAGACAATTATTCTCAACAATTTAATTGGTGAATCAAACTCATCTTGCAAAGAATATTGAGAAAAGAGTAAATAATCAGTTTTTATATCATAGAATCACTATTTAAGGATTAGAAATCCCTCTCAATCATAAAAGAATTTGTAACTTATAACAAAAACTAAAAGCAAATAAAAATCAATAACAAAAGCTAACAAAGAAAAGGTAAAAGAAAAGCTTATGGGAAAGAAGACAATAGTGGTAGCTTTTGAAGGTCAACAACCATTTTCCTCTTCTTCTCTTCCTTTTTCTATAAAATTATATTAAAACTAAGGTAGAATGAGTCTCTAGCAGCCTCTCATTATGTTCTCAAATCCCAGAAATCGTGTCCTTTATATAGATGTCAAAGAAATAGGAAATCCTAGTCAAATAAGGATTCTGCAAATTCTAAAAATCCACCGGACACTGGGGCATCCCATTCCAAGCACTTGGGTGCTCACATACTATCTCAAATACATTGAAAATCTTCTCTTTAAAGGCTTGGCCATCTGCGACCAGTGCTGGGGCTCTCAGTTACTATCTGATGAACTTTTGTTAACCCAAGAGTGGACACCATGGCTTCCTCTTTTTGGAACCCTAGTGTCTAGATTATGGAAACATTGTAAATAGTAAATTGTAGCTATTCTCTTAGCTTTCCAATGCCACAAGATTCATTGCATTTTGATATCAAACAAGAAAGTTATGCTCACAATATTAGGAGATGTTTCAGGTCCAAATTCTTCATGTTTCATTCTTTTTCTGACATCGTTTGACCGTTTTTGCTATAAATTCCTACAAAATGAGAAGGACAATAATAAAGATAAAAGAAAGGACAAAATGAAAAAAAAAAAAAGAGAAGAATTGATATAAAAATGTGCACTTTCTAACCTTTATCATTCCTTAGATTGTTCTTTATTCTCTTTAAATACTTGTTTGGGACTGAGAAATAAAATTACAGTTTACTGGACCTAATTGATATTATCTCTGGATTAAATTGTGCTTATGTATGGGTGTATGTATAATTGTTTGTGTGTTGGGCTTAATAAGTGGAATGGGTTGGGTCCATTCATTTGGGCTTCATTTAAATGTTAAATGATTTGAGCTTGTCACTTATAACACACCAAGGCTTGTTTAAAAACAAGGATCTCATATGTGTGTTTTAATTAAATTTGTTTTAGTGTGACCAAAATGCCCTTAAAGCCCATCTCATTTACTCTTTATTTTCAAAGCGTTTGAAGGGTATAAGAGGAAAAACAAGTGAATTAAGTTATTAGGGTTTTATGTGATATTACCCTTTTAATCCTATGATATATAAGTCACTCTATCTCTCATTTTCTCAAGTTAAGCCTTCATTCACACATACCACTCCTCTCTTACATTTTTAGTTGAGAGAGAAACAAAGAGAGAAAGTGTTTCTCTCAAGTTCGAAGTTGTTATAACTTTAGGTTGAAAAGAAAAATAGAATAATAGGAAAGTGGATGACTTCTCTTTATGCCGATTCTTTTCCATATACTCTTCTCTTGTTTTGTTTACAGAATCTCACCATTTAAACACCATCATCTCTCTCGGTTAACTTGTGTGTATACTTGTTGTGACTCCTTTTGATGCAAATTGTAATCTAAAGAAGAATTTTGGAGATGCAATTACTCAATTGGAATATTCACAAATAATTGATAGCTTAATGTATTTGATGAATTCTATAAGACCAGATATTGCTTATTCAATAAGTAGGCTTAATAAATATACAAGCAGTCTAAGTCATGATCATTGGGTAGCATTGATAAGAGTATTAAGATATTTAAAATATACGTTAGTTATGGACTATATTGTACAAAATATCCACCTGTATTCAACATCTATAGTGATGCTAATTGGATGATAGTACAGAAACCAAATTAACTAGTGGATATGTCTTTACATTAGGAGGAGCTGCAGTTTCTTGGAAGTCTTCAAAGCAGACATGCATAGCATGGTCTACTATGGAATCATAATTTATAGCCCTAGATAAAACTAGTGAAGAAGCAGAATAGCTAAGAAATTTTCTAGAAGACATTCCAGTATGGCCTAAGCCAGTGACTAACATAAAAGGTTATGACAAATCGGGATAAAAGATAAATAATATACAAATTGAAATGATAAACAATAAAGATAAA
>JANLJB010029435.1:0-15192 GCA_026212285.1 Bursera cuneata
GGGTGCATTTGCCAACCAGGAGACTTACAGGGGTATAACTAATAAAGGTGTAGTTGTCAAGTCTAAAAGTTGAGGGGGGTCGATAAATTTTTTAAGGCCGGTGTTATTCACGATGTATTATCAACAATCGAGTAACTTGTTGGGAAGTCAAACGATTAAGGCGGCTGGGGCAACGATGTAAATATAAATTTGTGCAAATGGGATTCGGTAAGGGTGTTTCTGTAGGTTTCTGAATGTTCTGGACTTCTAGGATTTATATAGATTTTGGGATTTGGTGGTCTAAATATAAATTTTTAAACCTTTAAAATTAATGAATCCCTTTCTGACACCCCAAAATCTTGATTCCAACCTATTCTCTTCTATTCTATATACCCATGTGACCATTAATATATGAATATCAGACACTAAAGATGAAAAACCAATATACCCATGCCAAATTCTTTTAGTCCCTAAACCCAAAAAATTCTTATATACACCCTTATTATCCAAATACATACTTACATAACGTCATTATATACGTGTCATCTAATCCGAGTTAAATACGTGTAAATTCACTATTTTATATTTTGAAATCTTACACATATACCCTCATAACACTGTGTCAAAAATTTGAGTTATCATAATCTACTCTCCTTAAGGAAATTTCATCTTCAAAATTTCACAACATAACTTATCCTCTCACATCCACACTCTGGATGGGGCTCTCATGTGAAACGTCTGACTGAATATCCACTTCACTCTAATCCAATACATGTCTCAGGTCCAATTCATGTCTACTCAATACTGGTACATGCAATGTACCATAACTCCCTGATGGTCACGGTGGCAAAGTCAACTTCTCAAGCCACTCTCCTAATCCATCTCAAGGTCCCAAACGACCCAAAATAACGTAGAAATAACTTTCCTGTCAACCTTGAGTCTCACTTCCTCAATAGTTTCTAAAACCATTTCTGGACTTAATATCGCAGTTTCTCCAATCACCACCTAATACAAAAGAAATCCACATGGTCTGCCATAAAGGGCCTCACAACATGCTATCCTTAAATCAGTATGATAGCTACAAAAGCACGTAATTCCACTAATGGGAGGTGATTTTTCCAATTGCCCAAAAATACATCACACATGCTTTCTAGATCTCCTCCAAAATTTGGATGGTGCATCTCGACTGACCATCCATCTGAAGGTGAAAGCGCTCCTAAATATCATCCGCAAGACGACAACTTTAGATACCCTACCAAAACAGGGCAGTAATCTCGCTCTTTACTTGACACTACATAAATCTGAATCCACATGTAACCTCAACATTACCATATAACATCTTCACCCCTCGAGGGAGAACGGGGTAATGCAATTACCCAATATCCATAATCACATTCGTCATATACATAATGTCTCCAATACTTAGCCTTCACTTGCCAACAAGTAAGGCACTTAGCTATATACTAAATCACATCTCTTCCTGGTGGTACCAATACACTATCTAACCGCTCCAGGAAACATCTATATATATCACATGGCCAATCCACTCGTGGTATCACTAAAACAAAAGTCAGAATCAATCTCGTTATTGAAATAGCCAATCGAGATGACTCTTAACAAACCAACAATAATATCTCGCAAACCCGAGAAACTGTGTATCTCAAGCACATTTCTTGATTATTCCCAATCTCACACTACTTCAAGAATCTCATTTCTGTCAACCATAACTCACATTACTCAACCTCGCCCATAGAAAATGCTCCTAAATACCAATCCATACAAATTTCCAATTCTTCCGAGAGTTCATGTCATCGCTTCCTTTGGCAACAATCCAGAATGACCCTAAAGTCATCAACCATCATAATCCTGGAATCGCATCTCGATCCAACCATTCCACAAGTTTCTAATCAAACCTCAACTCATAACTTTCCAAGTTTCGATACACGGAAACATCACGCTCTCCTAATTCCCCAACATACGATCCATGGGTGACATTACCATCAACCCACATCTGAGCATCTCAGATCTCAATCCGAATGCAAAAGCATATAACCATTATGTGCCTCCAGTTCCTCAACAAAACTCAGTTGAACACGAGGCAACCATCAAACACGCTTTTTCTTCAACAACTACTCACAAGGCAACATAAATCATTTCTCATATGTTCCACTCAAACACTAACTATACTCCCTTGTTACAAAAACAAGGATCTTTTCTTTCTCTTTCTGATATCTCATCATCGTGGAAAATACTCATCTTGTAATCCAATAGAAGAATTATTTCAGATAATATTCTTCTCTTTTCTAATCCTTTCCACAGATGCCCATCATGGCAATACACCTCACATCACCACGTGAAAAACTAGTCTCATTCTTAATATCTAGTTCAACTCCTAAAGGTTGAACAATCTCTCTACACACATAGGCTAATCCTCAACAACCACAGAGTTAGGTTTCTGTAAAAAACTGGAGGGTCATGTCCTTGAATCCATCTCAAGACACTGCCCATCCATTTCTCAACATCTCTTTAAACACTAGTAGAAACGATGGTTGATTGGCACGTAGGGCATCTTTAACCATATTGGTTCCAACCTCTGCCCAAGTATCCACCATGTTAGTCATGGCCCAACATAAACCATTTTCCTCACCACCCAAAGGGCTAAAACCAAAAATCCTGTTACCATGTCAACTTGTTCTCATACTTTTTTTAAAATAAAACATCATGAGTCCAATGTATCTAGCACATGTACACTAACATATGCCTATAATAAACTGTCAGCTATCACATATTTCTACTAGACACAAGACTTAATCCCTTTTTAACCATCCTATCCACACCCTAAGTTCATAGTGTAGAGCTCGTGCTCTGATACCACTTTGTCATGCCCCGAAACCTTTTATACAGAAATCCCAAGGGTGAACTAATGAATGAATGTGATAAAAATCAAATAAAAGTTTTAATGCAAGTATTTATACATAAAGTGTAATTATATATATTATCAAAATATCTTTTACAAATTAATTAATTACATGAATGCGTGTAAGGGTACATGTCTAAACTCCTCAAAAGTCCTCTAAGTAAGCTTTAGAATACTCTCACCCGAAGATTGACCTTTGGTACCTGTGGAGAAAAAAAAGGGTGAGTAATACAACCTAATAAGAATTTTAACAACTATACAGTTTGATAATATTTTAATTCCAATCAAGCATAAAACTGTTCACACAATCATATTAACATACCCAGTCATTTCATTACTCTCACTCATATATAAGCAGTACAAGAAATTTCTGCTCAACAATCATAAGCACGTTCTTTTTCACAATCGCTCAACCTATGCTCATTTCATAACCTTCTATCACAATCACGTAACAACCCATCTCATCATAACACTCAATCAACATTCCTTTATACCAATATCTAATCTGGTGTTTTTCTTAGGTCGTAGATACGTCAGGCCCACCTAAGGACTAACACCAGAATTAGATCAAGACGTATCCGGGGTCTAAGGAAAACACTAGATTAAGACATATTCTTTTACCCATATCTTAATCTAGTGTTTTCCTTAGACCCCGGATACGCCAAGCCCACGTAAGGCCTAAAACTAGTACCTAATCAAAAGTATTTTCCTTCGACCTCGAATATGTTAGGCCCACCCAAGGCCTAACACTATGAATATATCTCAAATTCACCATACTATTCCACCTTCTTGCGCCAAATCAACAATCTAGTGTTTTCCTTAGGCCTGGATATACAAGGCCTACCTAAGGTTTAATACTAGAATTAGATCTAGAGTATTTTCCTTGGGCCCTGGATACGTCAGGCCCACCCAAGGCCTAGCACTCGAATCATATCAAAAGCGTTTTTCTTAGATCTCGGATTAGTCGGCCTCACCCAAGGCCTAACATTGAAATCATATTGGGAGTGTTATCCTTGGGCCTCGGATATGCCAGGCCCACCCAAGACCTAACACTCACCCATATACGAAAATCTCCCACCTTATTACCATTGACATGTCAGAATTCATAATCATATCTTCTAATATCGTTTTTCTCATCAAAACCCATCATACGTTATAATTCCACTCATAATCATCTCATCACAAACTACTAGCCCACATGGCCCCTATCACACACGTATCAATCTAGGTCCATCCATATAATCCATACATGCGTCTAATCATATATGCACATACGATCTCATTTCCTTGCTTGTATCCTCTCTATCACTTGATTACATTTGTATCGACCGTGTGTTATCAATCTTGTCACCCATAGTCACACACACACACTGCCCATATCCAAATCATCTATCATATCATACGTACATCCATTATCTTATTATTTATGTGCGTAGCACCCATATCCATATCGGACTCACATTCTAACTACTTAACCACACATGTACTATCCCATTCGGTAACCATGCAAATGTCACCCCATTATTACCAAAACCACACACTTATTAACCATAACCCAGCTATTCCATCACACACAGTCTCACCTAACATCCCAACCATCCTATCATATGCCATCACACATGGTGTCCACAATCTATACCAAACACACGCTAGATGTCCAATTGCATGCACCTTTCAAATTCCGTGACTAATCACCCTTTTCCGTAAACCAGTAAAAGCACACATAACACCCTGATCTATAAATACACATAATTTTCTATTTGTTAATCGCATACACTTTCTATTTTCTATGCCACATCATTAACTTAAATCTGTATACATATCAAAAGAAATAGAAAGGTATAGTAAGAAACCCCTACCTCGATACATAAACTATAGTTTTCGAGTCATTCTCTCTCATTCTCATCTATATCATGAGTTTTATATTTCCCAAGGATCCCGATTGAGTCCTCAGCGTCACAGGACCAAAATCCTGTAAGACTAAATATAGGCATTAAACCAATATTTTTCTTAGGGGTATTATTATAAATCCTTAAACCAGTAGGAGTCCTTCAAATTCACCAAATAGGGCTAAAATTGCTAATCTGAAGACTTTCAGGGGTCCTAGTGATAAAATACAGGGCAAGGGTGCATTTGACAACTAGGACACTTACAGGGGTGCAACTGATAAGGGTATATCTATCAAGTCTGCAAGCTGAGGGGGTAGGCGTTATTCACGGTGTATCATCGACAAATCTATCGATAGTCGGGAATGACGAATGGAGGATACTACCAGCATCGTCTCGTAGAGATGAGTTTAACGACACCGGTATTGGAGGCTATCAATGGCAGGATCAGCAGATCGGTGATCGGTGTAGGCGAAGCTGTCGTGTAGATCTCTAGTGATCCAGGCATCGGATGACTGATCAAAGACCACCACTAAAACCGTCTGGCTGAGAGGAAGAGATCCCGATTGGTGGTAGCTATAGGCGACGTTAAGAGTGACAGATCAGTGATCGACATAGGTGGACATTCATAGTATTGATCTGGTGAATCCAGGCGACAGACACGAAAACGGTGGCCAATACCAGTACCAACAAGCCGAGAAGAACCTATCACCACTGGTCATAACGGTTAACTCATCGCAAAGTCAAACGGTTGCCATAGCAGGGCCAGCGACATAATTTTTGTTGAACATGGGTGTTTCTATAGGTTTTTGAATGTTCTGGACTTCTAGGTTTTATATAGATTTTGGGATTTGAGGGTTTGAATAAAATTCTCAAACCTTTAAAATTCAAGAATCCTATTTTGACAACCCGACATCTCGATACCAACCCATTCTTATCTATTCAACACCCACGTGACCATCAATATATGAATATCAGACACTAAAGACAAAAAACTAACATACCCATGTCAAATTTGTTAGTCCCTAAACCCTAAAAATTCTCATATACACCCTTATCATTTAAATACATACATATACAACGTCATTACGTACGTGTCATCCAATACGCATCAAATATGCATAAATTTGTTATTTCAAGTTCTAAAATCTTACACATATACCCCCATAACACTGCTTCAAAAGTTTGGGTTATCATCGAGCGACCATAGAGTAATGATTACAAAAAAAAACTATCGAGAGGATCGACTACTCGATGGGGAATCTTGAGAGGGGGATAATCGTAACAGAGTTGAATGACATAACAGAACAAATTTTCCTTGTTGCACATTCTATAGAAGTGTTTCAACAGCCTTGACCTCTGAGAACTAGCCAAGCCTGTTGGTGGAATGGTCAATATTATGAATACCATGAAACTTATAGTAACGATATGACAGACTGTGATGTAGAAAGATATGATTGATAAGTTAATTCGAGAAGGAGAGCTGTAAGAATTTGTCCACCGAGTAGGGGATACTTAGAGGTTCAGAGACAGAACAGAGGGAGAACATCCTACGCGAGAGGAAAAGGGTCAAGAGGAAACATCGAAGGTGAAAAGGATAGCCACAATCTCTGGCAGAGACAACTGAGCTGGGAATTCCTACCATTCTAGGAAAAACTGTACAAGGAGATTTGAAAAGAAAATTGGTAAGTGTTATTTGTGCATAGAATATAGGCCTTTTATAATTATATTTATTATTAATTTCTCATTGTTTATTTATGTTTTAGTTGCTTTTAGTTATTTTTTTTTATTTTTGTTGATTTTTATAAAAGGTGAAGGAATGAGCTAAAATTGACCAAAAGAAGGGTAAATAGGGAAGAAAAATCAGAATTCAAGACAGCAAGCTAGCACCACAATGCCCTGAGCCAACGCTAGGTACTGAGAAGACAAAGAGTCAGCACTATTGCGTCCAAACTGCCTCCGTTGTGGTGTTGACACGATTTCTCCTTTGACTTTCTGCGTTTTTAAACATATATAAGCCACCTTTTCATATAAACGCAAAGGGAGAATGTCGATAGAGAGAATTACCAAGCCAAAGATGCCATAAATCTTTGATTTAGACTCGAAAACACTAAATCATCAAAAGGGTAAGACAATCTAACCAAAGAATTGTTAGAGTAATGCACTAAGAGAAAGACATTTTACGAGAAAAATAAAAACTTATGTAAATAAAATAATGTTATTTTATTACATTATCCATCATGTCTCTTTTAATCTCCGATTTATTATTGATGATCAAGGTGCTTTAGCTATTGAAATACCTAGGTTTCTGGTTATATGAGGTACTCATATATGGGAGACCCGAAACTTAATTGTAGCTCATATTTTGTTCAAAACCTATAAACAGAATTAGACTCTCTATTTGGATAAGGTTGTTATATTGTTTCCCTCATTGAGATGATGAGTCTTAAATCATTAAAAAAGGACTTTAGGGTAAAGACACTTGTGTATAATATATCATTGAATAGAGCCACATGAAATTTATTGTTCAGTGTAATTGTTGTTACTATAAACATAAAACAACCGAGTAGTTTTAGCATACGAACCTTACTCTTGAGTGGTAGTGTACCTTTAGATTGCAGACTGTAGTCTTTGATTATAATAAAAAGTGAGATATTTATGTATATAGGTTAATACCTTGACTAGTTGGGACTGTACATTATGTGAGATAGAGAATATTATTCTATATATATGGAATTCATGACTCCGAAAGGTTTAAAAGATATCACTTTATGGGTTTATAAGGTCTTGAATAATGAATCTTGGCTAAGTGTTTAATGAAGTGAGTTCATTAAATTAAATTCATTCATTAGATTTAAAATTGGTCTCAAGAATTAAGATGTAATTGGACAGGTATAACGGTATATATAACACAACTTCAATTATCGGTATCCTATGAGGGTATCTATATATTTTGTTGCTCAAAAGATAAGCTTTGACTGATAATTTTAATTAGATTAAAATTATTAAGTTTTCTCGTAATAAGAATATTTAATTCAAGAGTATAACTTTGACACTATAGTGGAATCGGTCAGAGTTAACAAACTAAGCCCACTATATTTATGAGATAAAAGGGTACTGAACCTGGTTCGTTAGAGCTTGTAATTAAATATATTCATTAGGTCTCATAGGTAGTCGTTTAATTCTTTTAGGCAAATATGAGGATTAAGAAACGAAGTTATGATTTAATTAAGAGCTATTTGATTTTTTTAAAGGTTAAATTGGTATATTAAATTGTGTGTGAATAAATAGTTTTTCATATCCGATTTAGGTTTCACATTTGGGCCTCTATATAAATTAGATTTATAAAAAGTCTGGCCCAAGAAAAAATTGATTTAGATATTTATATTGTTCCATATTTAATTAGATTAACATATGGAATAGATAATATATAAGGCAAATATTTAATTTGACTAAATGTAATTGCAGATCCTATTTTTGTAATTGAATTCCTAAATTAATTAATTAAATATTTTCTTATATTAATGTGAGTATAATAAAAAAATGATTAATAAAATAATTAAGGACATCATTGTGTTAATGTGATTATAAAGGAATTTAGTTATTTTTTAATTTAGATTCAATTAAATTTTAAAGATCCAAATTTATGGAAATTGAATTAAGATTATCCTTAATTTTGTCTATTCAAAATTGTACGGGCAAAAGAGGAGTTCATTACGGCAAGTGGCATCTATATATCTATATGTATATATGAATAGGATTATGTGTCAATTTCTTATGAAATTACACATTAGCTCTTCTTGTCTATAAGCCACTTTTATTCAACTTTGTGAGTGAATGCCTTAAGCCACTCCATTCTCTCTCTGCATAAACGCACGGCTCCTCCTCTATTCTCTTTTCCGTTTTTCCTTTTGAAAGAAAACGGATGGGTGTTGAAGAAGATTGGCGGTTTTGGATTTCCCGAATCTTTCTTCATCTTCTTTTCTACTCTCTTGATGTTAATCTATGTAATTGTTCCATGGATTTATGAACTGCCCGCATAGTTCCCCGCCCTCCAATAGGATTGTTGCCATACCCATGAAGGCCTAAGGTGCAGAAATTAAAATGGAGGCTTCCATGGAGTGGGTTTACTCCCTAACCGAATTTACTTGTTTTTCAACCAATTATTTTCTTGCAATACTTCATGGATCGGTTATAGTATGTTTATGCTCTGATATTTATATATATTTTTTGTTAATTGTTGCAAATTGATTTCGGTTCATGCATGTTCATGGTTTGATTTCGGTTGCTGTTAAATGTTACAAACTGATTTGCATTGATTTTGTTTTTGTTAAAGTGTTACAAATTCATTTCGGTTGATGCATGTTCATATTGCGAACTCGGTTGTCTAATGCATGTGATGTATTTGAGTTTTTAATTTTCTGCATGTTGTTGTCTGATTCAGATTTATGTTAATTGGAGATAACTTATCTAATTACAGCATGTTCTTATACGATTTGGGTGTGTTTGTTATGTGTATGGCTGCATATTGGAGGGGTGGATAATCGGCAGTTCATGTTTGATTAAGAAATTGGTTTCTTTGTTGTTTACGTATACTGCAATTTCCTATTATGGTGTTAAAATACGTATTTTATATTTCTGAAATTTATATTTCTGAAATTTATATGTTTATTCTTATGATGAGTGTATTATAATTTTCGAATGATGTAATGTTACATGCTTTCTATTTCCGATTTTGCATTTTTTGAGTTTGATGTATGAGATACATATAAAATTCTAAATATGCATGTTTCATATTCTGTTAGATGTGTGTACATCATTCGATTTTCGGATACTGCAGGCATGTTTTTCCAGTTTTGTTGTATTAGATACAATATTGTGTTCATACATGTATTGAAATTGTTGATCCAATTCTACAAGATTGTGATATGAATTAAATTGTTTAATGTCATATTACATTATTGTTGTTGATGTTGGTTGATGAATTGAGGCGTGGATTAGTCCATTAAATGACCCTCTGATTTTAATTATTTTTATTTTTATTTCAATTTGGGTATTGTAACAAAAGGGGTGGCGTTTTGTGGCATAGTTTTCCCTTTTGATCTCTTTTATTTTTATGTTCTTTTCAAGTCTAATTTTGATTAATTGTTAATTGAGACATATGGCTATACCCAAATCATATAGCTTAAAACTTTGTAACTTGTTGGGTTTTTTTTTGGTCAGCCGAAGAGATATACATTGAGTATTGTTTGGTAATGTTTTAACATTTCAACAATGCTCCTTGGTATGATCAAAGCAAGCCTTAAAGCATCCTACAAAAGTTCAAAGCTTTTTAACAGTAAATCAACAACATCAACCAAATTGAGATTCCATATTTTAGCCCTAATTGACCTAATTTAGTTTGTATTAATTTGATTAGTATTTGGATGAACCAAAATGTAAATGAGTGCTTGGGTTTACTCTCATTTTTTTTCCTTTAAATTTGGTAGTTTCATTGCCCCTAAACGGAAGTTAAATCAGAGTTGTAAAACTTGAATACTTGAAGTTACAATCTCCAGGGGTGAAACTGCAAAAATCAGAAATGTTCCAGGTCTGTAGGCGTGAAACTGTAAACATCGGAGGTGTTCCAGGTCTGCAGGGGCGCAGAAAGAAAAATTCAAATTGTTAGGGTATAGAGTAAATTTCCACTGCATATATAAGTTCTCAAATTTTTGAAATTTTGAAAATTTTACATGGAATGAAACGTTTTTGAAAAATCATGAAGCAATTAACAAAGGGCATTATCCAAAATTATTAACGTAATAATATAAGAATAATTATAAACAATAATATTCCTTTTAAGAATGCCATATTTATATAACATGTTAATACACGGAATGTTATCGATATGATTAATGATATAATCTAATAAAATTGTAATTGTAATAATTTTTGAAATATGGTTATCCTAAGAATTTATAAATCATCTTTTTATTTAATTGTTAAATAAAAAAACATGTTTTATTTAAAAAACATATCATTTAAATTAAAGCATGCCATATATGTATAATATGCAACTATACATTAATTTGATTAATATGTTCATTTCTGTGATTAGTGTAGATATATATATATTTTTCCAAAGGTGCTTTCGAAAATAGAATATATATATATATATATATATATATTTAAATTCTTTATTTCATAGAAATCTTAAAAATGTCTTAAATATTTGAGTGAGACAAAGACTTTCATAAGGTCTTCATTGTGGATCCATGTAGATGGGTTAATCTTTAACCTTGACTCGATGATGGGCCTTACTCCCTATAGGAGCGTTAGTATTGGTTGTCTTCTAAGATTAGGTTCTTTGTGATAAGATTGATCTAGGTGTACAGGTTATTATTTCTTCCTGTTTGCTAAATAGAAGTTTGGTTTAATCGAAACAATGGTCAAACACTCAACTTAAATTTTGAAATTTATTCCCTAGAGGATGGTGATTTTTATTATTTGAATATGAGATATTCGAGAATAATAATGATTAGAAAGTGACATTTCTAAATTAAATTATTAATCATTATCTCTAAAGGATTTTAATTAGTCTTTTAATTTAGACAGCATGGAAAATGGAGATTATTTTGGGTAATTCCAATTTATATTTTTGTATTTTATGCATCATGTAATATTCTAAAAAGATATGTTTTCGTTTTAAATAGGTCATTACTAGATGAATGTTTTTTTTTTTTTTTGATATTATGAATACAAATCTGAATGCTCGTATGAATGAAAAGTTTTACGGGAAAATTTATATGGATTGGAAACAAAAACTGGAAACAATACTTGTATTTGGTAAGATCAAATGGGTACTCAATTATCCCGTTCCCATTTTCCTTAGAGATGATGCAACTCAATTCAAAATGAATATTAGGTAACTTGATGTAATGCAAATGAAACTGCCAAGTCTAACATTATGTCTTCACTTAGTGATGTGCTTCAAGCACAAAACAGTGAGATGTCGAATACAAATGGTATTATTGAAAGCCTATATGAGATGTTTGGCAAGCAAGAATGCCAAGTTAAAAGGGGAGCTGTACAGAACTTTGTAAAATTAAGAGTATATCATGAAAGTCATTGCATGCTTGAATCAGGTTGAGGCTCTTGGTGCAGTTATAGACTAAGAGACACAAATAGACATAGTTTTGAACTCTCTATTAAAACTCTTAAGTAGTTCAAATTAGATTATGAACTGTACCATACAATATAAACTTTGATGGGTCTTATACACAATTTGCAAGGGGTTGAGATTTTCCTTGAAAGAAAAACGGGTGAAGCCCTTCCTACGGAGACCTTGCTTTCTACTTACGTCAGTGTTTTTTGAGAAAGGCAAAAGGAAGTAGAAAGATAAGAGAGGTGTTGGGTCCTCAATAGAAGCCCATAAAGAAAGAAAGAAAACCAAAAGGCATATTTTTCCATTATGAAAGTTTGGGTATTGGTAGAGAAATTGCCCAATTTACTTAGCTAAACAGAATATAACACAAAGTAATGTACTTTTCCTAGAGTCATGATTTATGGAAGAATCTATTCTTTTGTGGATAATAGATTATGGAGCCACTGATCATGAAAATTGTCTTTTACAATATCCTTTTTGGATCAGTAAGCTAACTGAAGGGGAGCTTAACTAAATGCTTGAAAGTAAAGCTCAAATGTTAGTTGTTGCAATTTAGATTTGCATCCGATTTTGATGATTTCGGATTTTTGTGATTGAAGAATTATTATTTTGTTCCTATATACACTAAAAATTTGATTTCGAATGAATAAATTCTGATCATTTAGTTTCTTTTGACAAGTTTGTTGTTGTTAGAAAGAATGAAGTATTTATTTATTCTTTGTCTTGCGCTAACGCAAAAAATATCTGGCACCTCCGAGTAATTGGCTTAGTGGTACCAGGTTTGAATGTTAATTACCTTTGAGGTCTTAGGTTCAAATCTTAGGAATGCATCTCTTTGAGGGAAAAAATCCGCCAAGGGTCTTAGAGATGCCTTGGGAACAACACGTGTTCGGTAATTGTGACAAGGCTCATGGGAACTGTCCGAATGGATTGGACTCAACATGAAGTTTGCCTAATGGTATTCATTGTGAACTAAGATTGCCTTTAAGGGGTCTTGGGTTTGAGTAGGTTACGCATCCTTTTGAGGGAACAAATCTGCCTTGGGTTACTAAGTAATGCCAAGGGGATATATGCCTAGGTGTAGAATCTTTGGTTTCGATGCCAAGGCTTAGATCCAACCTATGCCTAGGTGTGGAATAGTCTCCAGAAATTCTTTCTATCTCTATTGACAATAAAGTATTGATTGATTTTCCATCTCCATACTCTTACGGTGATTCTATTATCGGAACATCATCGGTGTTCGACCTATTAGCTTTCAGATATTTTAGTAGTAAATCTATCATTGGATTATCTGAGTAAATAGTAAAACGTAATGCGCTGTTATTGATTTACAAGACATGGTTGGTTCTAGCAATGCTGTGGTAACTTGAATTTTTCAAAAACAGTGATTTAAGGGTGTAAGTGAAAGATTTTAAAGTTAAAAATCATAAAATATTTTTGGTATATATGGGATGACACGGACATGATGACGTGTATATATGAGAATTTGGAAGTACTTGGGAGCTTTTTTAAAAATTGGACTAAAAAAATTTTACGTGGGTTTCTTATCTTTAGTGCCCAATGTTCGTATTTTGATGACCACATGAGTGGAATATGGATGGATTTAGGTTGGTAACAAGATGTCGGGGTGTGGGGATAGGATTCACGAAATTTGGAAGATTTAAAAAATTACAAAAACACCCATGGAACCCAAATTCTATATAAACTGCTAAGAGGCTAGAACATTCAAGAAACTGCTCAGACACTCATGCTCGTCGAAAAACAGTGCTAACTGTCATCACTGGTGACACTTCATATTCCCAACGAGTTAGGCGATGGGATGGGTAGCAACAGAATGCTCTTGGCCGGCTGATCACCGTGGTATCCTCCGTTCATCGGTCCGAGGCCTGTATTCACCAGAACGACGTCGGAATGGTTCAGTAACGTCAACGTCAACGGTGATCTCCCTTCTACGGGGACGTCAAGCTGCACCACCAGTCGGGATCTCTTCCTCTCGGCCTGAGGATCCCAGAACTGGTCTCTGATCATCTGTCCGGTGTCGAATTGCTATAAGAAGAAAGTAACAATACAAACTCCTAAAGGTTTTGAGTTCAGTATTTATAGGGAGAAATAGACATCATTACCGTATTCTTTGAAAGGTGTATCAAGGCAAAGAGAGATGAGGAGTGTGTTAGCGGGTATGTTAACAGATGAAGTGGAAGAACAAGTTTTAGAACTTCTAAGAATAGTACGAGAATTTCTTGATGTATTACCTGAGGAGCTACCAGGACTACCACCTTTGAGAGAAATAGAATTTTGTATTGACGTGCAGCCAAGAGTTGCACCAGCATTAGTTACCCCATACCGTATGGCTCCTGCAGAACTGAGAGAGTTGAAGTCTCAATTAGAAGAGTTGATGAGTAAAGGTTTCATTCAGCCTAGTATATCACCGTCGGGTGCTCCAGCACTGTTTGTGAAGAAGAAGGACGGATCCTTACGATTGTGCATAGATTACAGGCAGCTGAACCGAGTGACAGTGAAGAACAAGTATCTGATGCCGAGGATAGATGATTTATTTGACCTATTGAGAGGGTCAAGGTACTTCTCTGAGATAGACCTTCATTTGGGATACTACCAGTTGAGAGTGAAGGATGAGGATATACCGAAAACTACATTCCGTACTCGGTATAGACATTACAAGTCTTTAGTTATGCTATTTGGACTAACTAATACGCCTGCTGCCTTTATGGACTTGATGAACAGGATCTTTAGGCCATATTTATTTCAGTTTATTTTGGTTTTTGTAGATAATATTCTGATCTATTCTACATCTAAGATGGAACATGCACATCATTTGTGAATAACTCTTCAGACTTTGAGGGAACACGGCCTATATGCTAAATTAAACAAGTGCGAGTTTTGGTTGACTGAGGTAAAGTTCTTGGGACATGTGGTCTCGAAGAAAGAAATTTCAGTGGATCCAGCTAAATTTGAGGCACTATTGAACTGGGAACGACCAAGAAACGTATTTAAGATTCGTAGTTTCTTGGGCTTGGTAGGATACTACAGAAGATTTGTTAAAAACTTTTCCAGATTGGCTGCTCCAATGATAAGACCAACCTGGAAAGGAGTGGGATTTGATTGGGATGAAGTTTGTGAGCAGGCTTTTCATGAGTTGAAGGTCAGGCTGACTTCAGCTCCAGTTTTGGTGATACCACAACCAGGATTAGGATATGTGGTATGCACCAATGCTTCCTTGAGTGGGTTAGGAGGTGTGTTAATGCAGC
>JANLJB010029436.1:0-15223 GCA_026212285.1 Bursera cuneata
AATTAGCAGTTGATTAAAAAAAGCAAATTTCAGGGGTCTTGTTGATTAAAATTCTAAACTTGCTTTCCGCCTGATATTACATCAAAACATGAGGGTAGTATTTGAAATTGTCCCGTTAGAAAATTGATGAATATTTGAAATTATTATTTATTAATTAATATTTTATTTGAACTTAGGGGTAACATCGGTACTTTGCCTGTCACAATGGGTCATTGTTAGCAGAGTTACAATTTAGGGAGGCATCGTTAGTTAATCATTCATGTGAGGTTGACCTTTTTCACCAATTAATTGGAGGAATACGTGTTATAATCCGAATTATAAAAGGAGAAGGAAGGTTAGAATCGTAATTAAAGACAGAAAGAGGGCTAAAAATCTCAACTCCAAGTCCACAGTGTTTCTTCTCTGCTTGGGACTTCTAACTCAGCGTTTCGTCTTCTCGTAAGCTGAAACGAACCGCCGGCTTATTTATCAGCGCTTTTGCCACTCAACACTTGTTTATTCACATCTTTGTCCAACCTCGCTTTTCGTGAGAACATAAACCCAAGCCACCCCGAACTCTTCACTGTTTAATATTTAGTTCTTGTCTCCCCTCTCTCTGTTTCTGTTTCAAGTGAAGTACATTACCTTTGTCAAGCATAGTGAGTAACGTTTCAAACTTTTATGTTTTCTCTTCTTATCTCAATATGGATTCAGGGTAGTGTAGTGAATGCTATCTGGGTTGTATAGATGATCGTGTTTAGTTGATTGTTTTCCTTTTTCTGTTTTGGTTTTGTTTTGTTTGTTTATTTGTGTTTTGGCATGGGTTTCGGTTTTCTTGATTATTATGAGTGGTTTTGTTTCTTTGCATGTTGATATGGTTTTATGGGTATTTAGTGGATTGTATAGTTGAAGGGTTTCTGCAGTAATGTGCATGAGAGATACCACGGTCTGTTAGAGGAGTTAAGAATGTGGCTTTGAACAATGTGCCAAGAAATTTTTTGTTTTGTTTTTTATTATATTGATCATTGGTTTTGATCATTTATATGTTGGTGTTTTTGTTCTCTTCATAAGCTTTTTCAGCTGTGAATTTTTAATTCTATTTATAACAGTTTGATCATGGTTTAATCTACTTTCTTTTCCAAATCAATTCTGTGGCACTTGCTCTGTCGGCAATGGCTTTAGCATACCGGTTTGATCTTATTAAAAGCGTAGATACAGCGATCACATGTCTGTTTTGATCAACTAAATGAAAATGTTGATTCTCGAGGTTGGGAGGACAGAAGAAGAGGTTTTGCCCTCAATCAGCTTTCTGAACTACAGTACAGGGCGGAAAGTGAGCTTTGATATTCCTAAGTACTTCTTCGAGTAAGCTCTTGATCTATTTACAGGAAAGATGGATAGCTCTTTCCTCCTGAGCTAGGATCATTTCTTGCTTATGAGTCCAATAGCTGCCTAAAGTATTCAATATTTCAAGTTGTGAGCTGAAATAGCCAATTCTCTTCTTCTTGCTTTGGTCAATTCTGTGGACAAGTCAAGTATAGTAGTTACCCTTGCTTGTTTGTGTTTGCTCCGTATAGGTTCCATGTAGGTGCCTTTCATACCATCAATTGAATATTGGAAATGTACTATGAGATTTCATGTTGGTTGTCTCTAGGTTGATTAAATGTCATGATGGTAGATTGGTTTATTTGGTGCTTTTCTTGTTTGAAACATTGTTATTTTTCTTAAACTGAGAAGTAAGTGATCATTTTTTCTTTTCTTTTTTTTTTCTTAAATTGGGAAGACACGTGGTTACGTTCTCATTCCAGCTGACTGATTGTTTAATGAGTGTAAATGGTAGGTTGTGCAGTTTTATAACTGATAGGTAGGGAACATGTTTAGTTTGTGGTGAGTTATACCTGCCATGTAGATGGCAACTGCCATCGTGTCTGCTTGTTAATATTTTGGTTTGATGCTGCATATGTATGAGCCCAACATCTTATGTCTGTAGTTTGAGTTATATTTGTTATAAATTATGTATGTGATGCATGAAACTGGTGGGTTTTAAGGAGAATGAAACTAGTGTAACATCTTTTTATTTATTTATTTTTATTTTTATTTTCTATTTTTTCAATGGTATATTTGACATTATTTCATGATTTAGTAAAAGTTTAGCCATAGATGGAACATGAATTTCTTTTAATCTAGCAGTCTGTTGCTATAACCATTATTTTTTATAAAATACTTAAATGCTCAAATATCACCCATCCCAAAACTATGGAAGAATCTGGTAACCGATCTGGTGGCTTGCCATTTACCTCTATCATAATCTCTCGCAAAGAAGATAAGTATGATAAAACTTAATATCAAATTATTAACTACTTCAATTATTCTACCCTTCTTCCTTAACCAAATATATTATTGTTACTCATCCAAGTCTAATCAATTCATAGCACAGATAATCTTGCCAATATAAAAATGGTGTTAAAGCAACTATAAATTTCAACATTTAATTCACTTGATGAATTTCAGAGTCAAAAAAAAAAAAAAAAAATCACTTGATGAACTGTCCTGCTATGAAAATTTCCTATTAATTATGACCGTCTTTTTAGACCTTAATATGGACTAGTAATTGAATTTTTTAAGTAGATAGGAGAAAAGGAAAAAACAGAAGAGTAATTTGTTTAATGAGAATGAATTTTGGGTGTTACATTTTAGTGGACTTTTATCTGTTCGAGTTCTGGCATTATGGTGTATCATGCTAGAATGTGGCTTTTGCTGAAGGCAACTTTTGCAACTGATGTCTAAATTCAATCTTATTGTTGTGCTTGTATCTTGTATTTTGTACCATAGAGCATTTTATGGTTGGTCTTCCTCATTTTAGTTCTTTGGGTATGCTTTTAGATTGTTTTGTTGCATGACATTACCAAGTGCAATGGAAGATGAATTGCATGAAGAAGAGTTGGAAGTGCCTTCTGGTGTCATAAAAGAGATAATTATTGAAATTTCAACGGAGGCTGATAAGGTAAGATGCTATTTTGGCTAATTGTTTGCATGTCTAGTTGTACATTCGTGTCCTAACTTTTGGTGATTGATTCATTTTGATGTTTGTGTGCACTCAAGCACACACCCACACTTACATGCCTGTTCTTCATAGTCTTGCTGCACTTGACAGTTAACTCAATTCTCTTTGGCAGATCCATATTTTCCAATCTCCATTCTTGTTCTACATTATCAAGTGCTATTGATTGTTTTATACTTTTTTTTTTCCTTTATTTCCCAATTCAAACGTTTGATATTTTATATTCATCATATGTATTTCTTGTGAATTATATGTGTTTGGCAGACACATGGAAAAACAGAAAAAGGACCTGTTTGAGTTTTTCATTATTATTATTATCTTCAGCAATATTGTTGTCTATTTGCCATAATGAACAATTTTAACATCCTGATAAGTGAACAGGAAAAGTTATCTGTACTAGCAATTAATGCAGTTGGTGAGGTCACTGATCCGCGGCTGGGGTTCCCAAATCCAACCTCTCAGTGCGCCACATGTGGTGCCAAAAATTTTAAACACTGTGAAGGTGTGATACAAAATTTGTACTTCATGTAATTTGATATACTTGTTTGTACATTTTACTGGAGGTAAGGGCTAAATGTATTCCTATCCACTTTTCAGGTCATTTTGGACTAATCAAGTTTCCATACACAATACAGCACCCATATTTTTTGTCAGAAGTTACAAAGGTTTTAAATAGAATATGCCCAGGATGTAAATCTATCCGGAAAGATGTATTGGTCAAGGTTAGGTTCCTTACTTCTTAAGTTGAACTTATAATTGTCATATTGTTGGCAAAGTTGGGAATTCTTTCTCTAATAATCCATAATTTTGCTAAAACTTTTTGATTTTGATTTTTTTTTTGAATTTATTTTAGAGCTTTAAAGAATCTTAGGGGAAGTATTGATTATTATCTCTCTCCCTATTTGTTTATTTATCCTGAAGGAATGTCTCATTTGTCATCATAGCATTTATTAGGTAATAAGTTGCCACATAAGTATCAATATTACATGATTACTATACCTGAGTTGAATATTTTACCTTCTGTGAAAGTTTGTTTCTCCTCATCTTTTCTAATGAAATTCTTACTGTTTTACTGCAAAGAACAGAGAATAGTTCTGATCATTTACGTCATTGGCTCAAATTTGAATAGATTAGATCAATTCCAGTAATATCTTAATGGATTGTAGGTCCGTAATCATGAACATCCATTTGAACATCAACTGGTATATATTTACACTTTAAACTAGTTTAGCTGCTATAGGTCTTCGAAGAAAATATAATCCAACATGTAGATAGATGCTGGTAATTAATTAATCTTTGCAAAATCTCCATTAGAACTCATGAAGCTGCAAAGGAGTTGTGTAACCACCATTCCCTTCCTTAATTAGCATGCTAAAGCTTTAGGGTGAAAGTAGTAAATCCTAATATTTACTGATCATCTATGAGTTATTATGTACTTTCTTATTTGCTTATGGTGGTTTTAAATTGTTTATAATAACTTTTTGCTATCATGTTGTTGTATTTTGCTTGAAATTTCCTTGATGATTTGAACGTAAAAATGTTGAAAAAGGTTGAGTTTGCTGATTTTATTTGAGCTTTGTCATTGCCGATGAAATTACCTGTTTTGGAAGCAGAAAATTTGGTACATACTATTCCAATCTGCTACAGAGAATATAATTGCTAAAAATTATCATCTTACATCATAGTCACTGACAGTAATTTGGAATATTTTCATTTGAAGTTTATGTTTATTTGTCTGCTTGTTGATGATCTTTTTCTTGTGTAATTGTTATATTTGAGCCAGGGAAGTAGTTCTTTATCTAAAGTACAACGACTAGAAGGTTGCAAATATTGTGCCTCAAGTAATAAAAAGAGAAAAAAGGTACTTTTGGTTGTTCATATTAGTCTTTTTCCTTTTTTACCTTTGTGACTTCTTAAAAATGATTTCTACTGTTAACAGGAAAATTCTGTTGGTTGGTACCCAAGAATGAAGTTTAAAGTTTCATCTAAAGATCTTTCTGGGAAAGCTGCTATTATAGTTGAAATTGATGAAAATTTTCCAAAGAAATTTCAAAAGAGGTTGGCTGATGATTACTGGAATTTTATTCCTAAGGATGCACACCAAGAAGAGAATTATACGAAATCAAACAGAATGGTTCTAACACATGCCCAGGTAGCATGCCCCTACAATTTGTTTTTCTCTTTTAACTTAAAAATCCATGTATATTTGTTGTTTCAACATTGCATTTCTTTAGAAATTAATTTTAGAAGCCTGCATGAGCACTCGAAGACACTTCCATTTCGATATATGTATAATAAGTTTGTATCTTTGTGTTTGGATTTGGAATGTTGGGACGAGGCCTACTGCCATCAACTGAATGTTTTCTGATAAGATATATCTGAGCAGTAGTTACATTTGTACGTTTAGGCAGTTATAGAACTTTTTATTATTTATCTGGTTCTTGAAAATGAAAATTTATCTGGTTTTTATTTCTGAAATATATTGTGGGCGGTCTAGGGAAGTCGAATTAAGTATTGCCATAGCTTTGTCCTTCATTTGCTTGCTAACCATGCTTTACTTAGATCACTTATTATTGCCTTTTATAAAATGTCAAGCTGTTTTCAACTATGGTTATCATCATGGACTCATGCTTTTTGATATCATATTTCCAATAAGATGGGCCAATGATATTTGCTTTCTGGTATATAGGTTCGTCACTTGTTGAAAGATGTTGATCAACGGTTGATTGAAAATTTTATTATAAGGAAGGATGCACTTTTCCTTACTTGTTTCCCTATAACACCAAACAGTCATCGTGTGACTGAAATAACACGTGCATTATCAAATGGAAAGCAATTGATTTTTGTAAGTACTTTTTTTCACCATTCTTTATGTCTTGGTTGGTTTGCATGGCTTATTAAATAATCTTGTGTCTTTTCCTTTTCTCTTGTAATATTTTTATTTGGTTAATGTTTGTAGGATCAACGGACCAGGGCTTATAGGAAACTGGTTGATTTCAGAGGCAAATCTAATGAATTGAGTTCTCTTGTTCACCACTGCTTAAAGATTTCCAAGGCCGGTTATGCAGCCTTCTTTTTAGTTGTTTATGATAATATTTTAAAAAAATTATGTACCAGTTGCTTACATTTATACTTCTAAATGCAGCTACACTTGGAAAAGTCAGCAACCAAAGATCCCGTTGATGACCAGCGAAAGAAGAATATTGATGTTTCCAATAGTTCTGGTTTAAGATGGATCAAAGATGTTGTTCTTGGGAAGCGAAATGATCGTTGTTTTCGCATGGTTGTTACTGGTGATCCGAATATTAAGCTTAGTGAAATTGGTATACCCTGCCATATAGCAGAGAAACTACAAGTTTCTGAGCATCTGAACACTTGGAATTGGGAAAGGTTAAGTGCTTGCTCCAACTTATGTCTTCTTGATAAGGGGATGTTTATGGTTCGCAGAAAAGGTAACCTTGTTCGTCTTCATCGTATTGATGCACTTCAACTAGGAGACATCATCTACAGGCCTTTAAGTGATGGAGATATTATATTGGTAAATAGGCCACCATCCACACATCCACACTCGCTTATTGCTCTATCAGTAAAGATCCTTCCAACAAGCTCAGTGGTCACTATAAATCCACTTTGTTGCTCCCCATTTCATGGGGATTTTGATGGTGATTGCCTTCATGGCTATATTCCTCAATCAGTTGATGCACGAGTTGAGCTTAATGAGCTTGTTGCTTTAGATAGGCAATTAACTAATAAGCAGAGTGGTAGGAACCTGCTTTCATTCAGTCAAGATAGTTTAATTGCTGCTAACTTAGTCATGGAAGATGGTATTCTCTTGAGCTGTTTGCAAATGCAGCAATTGCAAATGTTCTATCCTCATCGGTTGCTATCACCAGCAATTGTCAAAACTCCTTTGCTTAACTGTGGTGTTTGGACTGGCAAACAATTATTCAGCATGCTTCTGCCTCCAGATTTTGAGTACATCTTTCCTTCAAAAGGTCTCTATATAAGTAAAGGAGAAGTTATAACTTCTGAAGGGTCTACTTGGTTGCGTGATAATGATGGAAACCTTTTCCAAAGTCTTATCAAGCACTGTCCAGATAAAGTTCTTGACATCTTATTTGCTGCCCAAGAAGTCCTTTGTGAGTGGTTGTCAATGAGGGGTCTAAGTGTTTCACTCTCAGACTTGTACCTTACTTCCGACTCATGCTCTCACAAAATTATGATGGATGAAATATTTTATGGTTTGCGAGAAGCACAGCATACATGTGATTTTAAACAGCTGATGGTGGATTCTCATAAGGATTTCCTTATAAGTGCTGAAGATGGTGAAGATGTGGATTTTAAAGTGGAGAGACTGTGCTATGAGAAGCAGAGATCAGCAGCACTCAGTCAAGCTTCTTTTGATGCTTTTAAGCAAGTTTTTTGGGACATTCAGAATTTAGCATACAAATATTCAAGCAAGGACAATTCATTGCTGGCTATGTTTAAGGCTGGAAGCAAGGGTAATTTGCTGAAGCTAGTCCAGCACAGCATGTGTTTGGGCCTGCAACATTCACTGGTTCCATTGTCATTTAGATTTCCACACGAACTCTCATGTGCTGCATGGAACAGTCTTGGGGCTGCTGATGCTGCTGAATGTGCCAAGTCTTACATACCATATGCTGTGGTTGAAAATTCCTTTTTGACTGGCTTGAATCCCTTGGAATGTTTTGTTCATTCAGTAACAAGTCGTAATTGTTCTTTTAGTGACAATGCTGATCTTCCTGGGACTTTGACTAGGAGACTCATGTTCTTCTTGCGTGATTTATACACTTCATATGATGGAACAGTTAGAAATGCTTATGGTAATCAACTTGTTCAGTTCACTTACAGTGTTGATGACGGTGCATCTACTCCATCTGATGGGATAGGTGGCCAACCAGTTGGTGCATTGTCTGCTTGTGCCATTTCTGAAGCTGCATACAGTGCTTTGGACAAGCCAATTAGTCTACTTGAAACTTCACCACTGCTAAATCTAAAGGTTCACTCTCACTTTCCCCCTTTTTAAGAATTCAAATATATGGTTTTGTTGGGTGGGGGGGGTGGGGGGGGTGCGGTGGTGTGGGGTGGGGAAGCATCTTGGGTAAGCTACATTGACTAATTAATGCATCTATGATGTTCAAAAGAGTCTTGAGAATTATGTTATTTTGTAAATTAATCCAAAGAATTTAATCTACCTATCTTCAAACCTCAGAAGAAAAGACAGTAGGACACCAACAAGATAATGGAAAAGAAAACATGGTTAACTCTATGACTGATATCTATGTAGTACATTGATAATCTAAAATAGAACTTCTTGAGTGTGTTGATGTGCCTTGTCTTTATGAATTCTGTTCTTCTGAAATTAGCACCGTCTGCATTTAGGTGCCACAATTATCCAAAAATGAGGTTGAATTATCTGTTTTTCTTTTTTTTCTTTTTAATTTTTTTAACTTATATCTTATTATTATAATATGAAGGGAAGCTGTGCTATATCCATGGGCTTTCTTTGCTTCCTTTACAAATTGTTTAATGTCTCTGCATAAACGCCTTACAAGTTTTGTTATTTTATGAAACAGAATGTATTAGAATGCGGTTCGAAAAAAAGCAGTGGGGTCCAGACAATGTCACTGTATTTATCTAAAAAGCTGGGGAAAAAAAGGCATGGTTTTGAGTATGGAGCCTTGGAAGTAAAGAATCATTTGGAGTGTCGTATCTTTTCAGATATTGTTTCTACTGTTATGATAATGTCAGCAAGCTTCTATAACCTTCCTTTCTGTTTCCTGTCTCATGCTTTTTAATTAAATTGATTGTAACAATAATTTTGTTATCTGATTCTGATTGATGTCTTCTGTGTGTACTAGCTACTCCCCTCAGACATGCAGAAAGACCCATTTCAGTCCTTGGATATGCCATTTTCATGTCTGCAAGGTATTCCAGTCTATAACTACAAATTTTTAATGTTTGTATCTCTTTTCTCTGATGCAAAATTTTTTTCCTTTCAGGAACTTTTGAGAAGGACAAGGCTAAAAGTACATTCCATTATTGATTCCCTTAAGAAGCAGTGTAACTCCGCAAGAATATCAAAAATAAATCTACCCAACTTGCACATATCTAGCATGTAAGCTGCTTAATCACCTAGCACTATAAAATCTAGTTGCTGTTTTGACAGGAAATCAGTATTTCCCTTGGTGGATTACTTTTATACTTGCTCACACTTGATTATATTGTCAAACAAAATATACTTTAACAATTTAAGCACTTTCTAGTGCATTTGAGCTTTCTTGCAATTGTTATCATGTCCACTGATGTTCTTGCCTGGACCCTTATTGCCCTTTTTAATTCAGTTAATTGAATGGCAGGGACTGTTCTTCAGATAGCACGGAGAGGGAATATGATGATACAATATGCATCACTGTTACAATAGCTGAAAACTCCAAGAAATCTTTCATACAATTGGAGACAATTCGAAACGCTATTATACCTTTTCTTCTGAAAACCGTAGTAAAAGGTTGGTAGTGAACGGCATGTTTGGATTTATCCTTCTTTACTTGTTTAAGTTTCCTAGATTGATCATTGATGGACAGTTCATTAATTTGTTTTCTAAATGTCATTAATAGTTTCAAAAATGTTAGTTCATGCCTGTGCCTTGTAAAAATTGGTCTGATTTGTGCCTTTAATGCATTAAACTTATGCTTATAAGAGGTATTTAACTTTGGTTAATGATTTTTCTTGGTCAAGGGAAAAAGAAATTTGCTTTATGATTGATGGGGTAAATACATAGACACCCCCATGGTATAGCCTAAATAACAAACTTACCCCTATTATTCATAAAGTAACATAAAGACTCCCATTTTGATATTTTAAGTAGCGTACAAACCCCCATTTTTTCAATTCAAGACCCCCATGTTTACCAACTATGGGGGTGTCTATGTTACTTTATGAATAATAAGGGTGAGTTTGTTACTTAGGTTATACCATGGGGGTGTCTAGTATTTATCCCTATGATTGATACAAACACCACTAATGTAATAGTATAATAATTTATAGCAACTTTTATTAGGGAGGAAACAGAGAACCAGCATTTCAATAGTAGCTCTTTTCTTCATTTATCCTGATTGCTTGTAACAGGTAACGCTCATCTGTTTAATTATGTATTTTGGCTACTAGGAAACAATGAGGCAGGATTTGGCATATGAAAGATGCTTCTTGGAAATTGGATAGTTTAAATACAGCTGAAATTTAATTATGCTACTGAACATGAGGCCTTATCTAGGTTTTGTTTATTGTTACATATAAAATTTTGAAAATTTCACTAACTATGAGTTCTGAAAAATAGGTTTTGGTGTAATAAAGCATTAGGAGTTTTAATCTTTGCATTAAAGTAATGTGTCTATTTCTAGCCTTCATACAGGTAGAACAAATCTTTAAGTTTGATTTTAAAACTTTTGCCTCTTTGCCAGGATTTTAAGGTTTCTCTGCCTATGTCTGGCCTTTAAACTTGCCATTCTAATAATTTTTTTTTTTTTTTTTAATATAAACCCAATTATTTACAAAGTTAGGACTGAATTGAGTTTTTGGAAGAAATGAATCTGTTCAAAGAATGTCTTAAGAAAAATAAAAACATGAAAACTCATTCATTAAAGAAGAAAGGTGAAAGAAAGAGCATGATAACTACTTCAAACCCTGGATAAAGAACAATTTAAATACCAATTCAGTTTTGTTTAAACTATTTTTGATAACATGCCATTTTCATATCTGAATAGTGATTTTTAGCCCACTGGTCACCTAGTTTGCAAATCTTTTAGCTTGCATATAATTATTAAATTTTTTTAAGTGGTTTCAATGAATTCTTAGCTTTCATTTTCTATGCAGAAAAGGGCCATGTCAAATAGTTATAGCTTTTGAACTGTTTCTGATAAAAAAAGGGTTAAAACTTTCAAACATCCTCATTTTAGTTAGGTATTCTGCATATGTTGTGGTGGAAAAGCTTGTTAATTTTTAGTCTTCTCTTTTTCTGGATTTCTGTTGTAATGGTTAGGATTCTTGGAGATAAAGAAGGTGGATGTATTATGGAAGGACAGACACAAAGCATCAAAATCCCCGTCTAGTTCTTTTGGTGAACTCTACTTGAGGGTCACTATGTCTAGAGACAGCAGTAGAGTAAATTTATGGAGTTTACTTATGAATGACTGCACCCAGATGATGGATATGATCGATTGGACACGCAGTCATCCAGATAACATTCATAATTTCTGTTTGGCCTATGGAATTGATGCTGGGTTAAAATTTTTTCTCAATGTGCGTTTCTCTTCACGGTGTTTCTCTCACTCTCATCTGTTTCCCCTCTAAATTTGGTCTACATACAGTAAAGTCAAGCAAAATTTAAATAATGTTATTCAATTTTAAATGCAGAATTTGGAGTCTGCAGTATCTGATACTGGCAAGAGTGTACTTCCAGAACATTTGCTTCTTGTTGCAAGTAGTCTGTCAGCTACAGGAGAGTTTGTTGGCTTAAATGCAAAAGGCATAGCACGACAAAGAGCACATGCATCTATCTCGTCACCCTTTATGCAAGCATGCTTTTCTGTTAGTATCTTTGCTTCTTTTTTTATTATTTTTTTTCTTTTTGGCTTTGATATTCCCAAGATTGATTATATTAGGGAAGGTTATTCATCCTTATTACATATTTAAGTTTTCGATGTTGTTGCAGAATCCTGGTGCTTGCTTAATTAAAGCTGCGAAGGCAGGAGTGGTGGATAAACTTGAAGGAACTATCGATGCATTAGCATGGGGACAGGTTCCTTCCGTTGGCACCAGTGGACATTTTGATATTATATATTCTGGGAAGGTAGATCTTGTGTCATTCTTTCTAATTGTTAGTAGTATGGAAATTTTAATCATTTAACATTGAAGTTTACATCTTTGTTTTGAATGCCTTTGTCTAATTCTCTTTTGTTATGAATATTCTTCTTTCTATTTTTTTATTTTTTTTATTTTGTTTTTTAAATAGTGGGACTCTTGGCGGGGGGGGAATAATTACTTGATTTCATGGCTGTAGTTTTTTTGTCTTTAAACATTCTAATTTGTCTGATCTTGATTCATCAGGGACACAAGCTTTCTGAGCCTTTAGATGTCTATAATCTTCTGGGTAACCCGGTCAGTTCTATGGGGAATTTAGAGGTTGAATTACGCAATGCTCAAGGCCGTATGTCTGGCGAATGTGGTGCTCAGTTTGCGAAAATTGGTGCTGCTTTATCTAAAGATTTTAAAGAATTTGAAATCCGTTTGAGAAATTCTTGGACAGTGAATGACATCCGCAAATACTCACGTGAATGGAAGAATATTTTACACAAGTAAGCCAATTCTCCACTGATTTTCTTTTTGCTATTTCCTTTACTTGCAATTTGGTGATGTTGTGTGAAAAAGGTTTTATTTATGACATGATAATTTACCATTTTTTTTCTTTATTTATCTCTTGCTGAAATAGGGGTATTGTTTAATTAAAGCTGTCATGATTATACGGTGCTCTTGGTAGGGGTGACACCTCTTAAAGAGCATCCTGTATTGTGATTTATGTGGAGTACCTTTTATAATAGTGTTTTGGCTCCTCTGGCATCTACATTTTCACACTATCAGCAGAATCGTGTGCTCTGATTTTAAGTCAGTGTTATTTATCTTTCTGTTATACTAACAATATTTCCTGCCATCTTGAGATATAACACTGTTAAACAAATACATATATAACCAGTCGACAGAAACTTTAGTGAATAAAGATGGAAAAACTTAGATTTTAGCTAGTTTTTGGGATGTTTTAATAAATAACAACAATAACAGATTATTAAATGCCTGTTATTACTTTTTCTACTGCTTTTGTAATAAAAGCTGTAACTATATTGCATGTAGGTATCCGGTTGATCATAGTTTAAGTGAAAAGGACAAAAGTACCTTGATGACAGCTTTACTTTTTCATCCTCGAGTAAATGAAAAGATTGGAACTGGGGCTAAGGAAATAAAGGTATGCGGAAAATAATAATTATGTTGCATGTATCCCGATGCACAGAGTACCTTATAGCAATTCTGATTGTGTTGACTTTATGCATAGATTTAGTCCTTAACCTCAGTTTTACATTCAAGATGCCTTTATGCGTCTAAAAACATGGTTGATAAACATAGATTGCCTGCTTAAATTTGAAACTGTTATTAGCACTCTTATTTCTGAGGTCACTTTTGTTTTGATATTGTTATTCTTTCTTATCTTTATAAGTTTAAATAGTTTGGTTGCTTTACTAAGAAGTTAAAGAATGTAAGACTCTAAAATGTTGGAATACATTTAAGTATGGGGTGGGGCAAACTTCATGGTACACCCTTTTACCTGATTAATCATTTAGGTTTTGACGGATGAGTTTTGGTGCCAAAATGACTTGCCAATCTTAACATATTGATTGTGTAAAAGAGTAGTGCAAATGTACGAAGAGCTTTATTTTTATTGATGGGTGTTGGAGCATGTGGTTGTTAAGATTAAATCTAGTTAGATTTGTTATTCTTTTCTATAAATTAAGGGGATGATCTTGTATATGCTGAGTTCAGCCACTGGGCCTGAGCTCTGCATGAGCATAGATAGCCAGCTTCTTGACTTTGCTTAGCTTTCAGTGGTGTGACGGGATATCCTTCTTTCGAAAAATAATAATTATTAGTTTTCTGTGACCTTTTCATTATTTTGAAAAAACCTTTCCGCAAAAATTCTTAGGATTATAGCATTTGAAAATGCCCAAGGTTCTATGACAATTTCATCCTCAATCTATTTCAGGTTACATGTCACCCTGAATATCAAAATACAAAATGCTTTTCATTGGTAAGGACGGATGGGACATCTGAGGACTTCTCATATCACAAGTGTGTTGTTGGTGCTCTTGAGATCATTTCGCCAAGGAAAGCAAAAAGCTATCAGTCAAAATGGTTAAAAGATGGTAAAGCATAATCAAGCTCCTTTTACATGTAAATATCTGAAGTCCTGACATGTTGCTGAGCTTCTTTAAGGAGTCTGAGAATAACTTCAAATTGGACAGTTACATGTGCAGCCGTCTGACTTCACCTTCGAACTAGTATATACCTCCTTATCTAAATCCCCTCTTCTTTTTGAAAGATTAAAGTGGGTACTCAGGAATTCTAACTAAGGTTGATTGTTGGACAGCTGACTCATTTGGTTCCTTGATGAATCTGCTACTTTTGACAGTGGGAATGCATCACTAGAAGGGATATATGGTTTCTGAAAATTCCATTTCTTTTGAAAGCTGTACATTTTCTATAGAGGTAGTGCAACAAGAGTGCTCAACAACCACTAAGCCGATTCAATTTTGTAGTCGATATATATATATTTTTTTCTTTTTTCTTTATAGTCTTTCATTAGTTGTTTTTGTAAAGAAAAAATGGTTGACTCTTTCCCATGCTTCTTTTTGCTACTTCTACTAGAACCTTTTATGCCATCAATAACAACATGCACAAAAGAGCTAGTGGAAGTAGCAAAGAAAAGCTCTGCAAAGGCCAATCTAATAAGGGATGATGTATCTAGAATATATAATGGAAACATTTGTTCCAGTTGTTCTCATAAATTATCGCCTTCGTTCAACGTGGTAACTTATTTTTCTAAATTTGAGGTTGCATACAGATGAATGACATAGATACACTAAGATCTTATAGAAATCATTTGCATAGCATTATCGAGCATACGTATTTTTTCTTCTTTTGAGTTTCTTTTTTCTGTTAGGCGAGAAAGTAAAATAGCCAAGGGTGGAGTAGTGAATGCCCAGATGGTGTTTTCAATAAGAGCAGAGCTACACTTTATTTTCACTGACAGAAGGATCCATGTTGACAAAATTAACATTAAAGAAGAATAATCTTGTTTGATTTGTTATAAACATTTGTAACTTTTTATCCTGCCTGCCACATTTTGCACACACAACATGGAAACATGCACTTACAACTCCTCCACTTGAGAATATTTATGTTTCATCAGTGGCTGTAACTGAGCCTGCCAAGCTCTTCAACATTCGGTGCTGCTCGTAGTGTAACGAAAAGAAAGACTTGGCGGGCCTGTCATTACACGAATTGTTTGCCTACGTTCTATCTTTGCTCAAACATCAAAAGATATATATATATATATAT
>JANLJB010029437.1:0-15230 GCA_026212285.1 Bursera cuneata
GGTAACACAAACTGATATGATTATAGTTAGAGGAGCTGGTTAGCTATCATTGGTTAAGAAACCTAACAAGTGCCACAATTGCATGTTGTTGATTTATCACCACAAAATCGAAGCATGATCATGTAACCTTATTGTTATTGAAGAGCAAGAAAGGATTTGCATATGGGTGGCTGCCGGTACTAGGGCCACAGCTCAATTATATACGTGTTTGCTATGTTTAAGTACAAGGATATACATAGTTGCTTTTAGCAGCAATAGATTAAGTTAAGCCAAGTCTGTCATCAGCTTTCTATTTTATGTAGTTGGTAATATATAGCTAAATCAATTTGGCAATTATAATCAAATTAATCTCTCTTTCATTATCCAACTCATTATTTAATTATAATTATGTTAGTTTTTATCTTAAGTTTACATAAGAGGGAAGTTTGTTGTTGACAAAGTTGTTSAGGAAATATGTGAATTGGATTGCATTGATTGAGACTTTATGTATCAAAGGAATATATAAATTATTATTTATATTTATGTCACACCCCGGTCTATTGTCGAATATTGTCCGCTTTGGACATACAGTCTATCATGATTTTGTCATTAGGCTTTGTAACCCAAAAAACCTCCAATAGTTTAAGGAGCTCACATGATATTTAACTTATCCAAACTTATCATTCTCAAGCGATATAGAATGTCACAACTTTTTCTTCCCAAGCAATGTGGGATGTTACATTCACCTTTCTTTTTTGGCCCATCCTCCTTTGGGCTACTTTGAACATTTACACATTTCCAGTTGGGATGGGCTCTGATACTATTTTGTAACACACCGGCCCACTGTCGAATATTATCCGCTTTGGACACACAGTCATGTAACATCCCACATCGCTTGGGAATGATAAGTTGTGACATCGCATATTGCTTGGGAATAATAAGTTTGGACAAGTTAAATACCCTGTGAGCTTCTTAAACTATTGGAGGCCTTTTGGGTTACAAAGTCCAATGACAAAACCGTAATGGACTGTATGTCCAAAGCAGATAATATCCAACAATGGGCCGGGGTGTTACAATTTATATAGGGGTAAATACATAGACACCCCCGAGGTTTAGCCTAAATAACAAACTCACCCCTGTTATTCATAAAGTAACATAAGGACCCTCATTTTGATATTTTTAGTAACATTAAGACCCCTATTTTTACAGTTCAAGACCTCCATGTTTTCCAATTATGAGGGTGTCTATGTTACTTTATAAATAACAGGAGTGAGTTTGTTACTTAGACTAAACCTCGGGGATGTCTATGTATTTACCCCTTTGTATATAAACATAATTTACTCATCTCCAAGATCAAACTCGTTATAGATCATTGAATTCGAATATGCTGAAACTTTGCTCTTGGTTGACTTTGCAAGAAGAACTACTTGCAAATTGTAAAAAGATGTCAATGGAGTTGCATAAATGCATAGATCTCCAACTACATATAAAACAAGCCAAATAGTTTCTACTTGTTATCCTACTACAGTCGACCTATATATCCCAGATCTAGACTATCAATTTGTTCATAAAAATTGAAATCTGAAGCAAGTGGGAATTAGTGGGGACTAGAGCTGTGGTAAGTACGTGGTTTAGAATATAGAGTTGAACTACTTGCGATAAGTTAACGGCTACTTGAACTCACTTTGTCAACTCATGTGATAATTGCACATTATTATTATTGAAATTACTTTAATTTAATTGCAATCCCTCTTCCTCCCTTTTCTTTTTCCTCTCATTTATTTTATGTCATTGACACACATTCATGAGTGTACAAGTAATGAGATATGTGTTTAATCTGTAGTTTCACTTGGGCTTAAAGTAATTAATGATGTTAAGAATGATTAGGTAAAGCAGAATACTATGCATTGATGAAGATGAATAATCAATCGTAGAGTAAAGAATCCAAAGCGAGATCAAGCTGAGGCAGCTAGCGTCATTGTTTGACTAATTGCATTGATCATATATAATTATCAACAGTAATTATATTCTGATTTCACATAACATTCTTTTTAACTTCTTCCAAGCTTCTTCTCATTTATAATGCATTCACTTAACTAGCTAGCTAAATATTGTATGTTTAGAAAAGAGTTTCAAGGGCTAAATCATTGAATTAATTGGAAAATATATACCAAGCTAGCTAGTTTTCTCTCTAGCTATCAATACAAAACTGCGATTTGTTATTGCTGTTGCTGTCGTTCTCTTTGTTTTTGACAACATTTATAAGAATCGAATCAGTCAAAAAAATGAATGATAGCTAGATAAATGGGGGTGGAGTGTGTAAGGTATGGTGTCTAGTTCAACATAGACATGTGCATTCCACATTGAAGTCTTTGAATTCTGATATTGGATAATTATATATAGCTAGCTAGCTCATTCAATCCATAAATTCTCTAAGTAAATTAGGCTGAAGAGACAAGTTAGATGGTACATCATATCCACAATCCATTTGCATACGAATCATAAACATTGGAGCCCACCATGAAATATTAAGCCATTATTCATAACCGTTGTGAACTTTACTTAACATTTTCTTTTGAATCTAGATGGTGAAATGGGTTTGAAAAGAAAAAATTAGCTACGAAATTATAGTAGTTTGGACATAGAAAGTATATATGACTCATATTGATGTGTGAAAGGAGATGATTGACATTTTGACTTTTCGCTTAAATATTAATTAATAATTAATAGCAACTGGTGTCGGTAACTGTATTGTATACTTACATTATTGACTAAGATAAGAGCATTAGGTGATGATTAAGATAGATTAATTAGGAGTAATCTAATTGACTAATAGACTAATACATGATTTCTTAATTAAATCTATTATACACTTTACCCACCCGAAAAGCAATTGGTATTTGCATACCAGTAAAATATTGATATTATACAAATTAATTAAATCACATAGTACGGACACATTATATACATAAAACAAGCCATTCTGATGTGTAAGTTTACACTTTATTAAAGTGTGATTTAACCAATATTAAATTTATGTAACTTAGAGAATTGTAAATCTATAATGAATATATAGATATGATAATTGATTGGATCGTGTTAAATGATGAAGTCAAAGTATATACAGCTAAAACTCAAGAGATTGGCATGATTCCAATTGGGCACCGAGCATGTGGGCTGTGGGAAGAAGCTTTCTGCATTTTATGAAGTTCCATGCAACAGCATGTGATGAACCTATTGTTGCCAACCCTACATGGATATCTTTATTGCGGCTGAGATTTTCTTTATTCATTTCTCTCTCTGGAGAATGAGCATATCTGAGTGATGAAGATCAATGTTTAATTCATACAAGAAATTCTCCGGAAAATGGATCTTCAAACTTCAATAGTCCTGCTAGCTCTTTATTTATTCTTCTAGGCAAAGAAACCATCCAAGTAGTTGTCTATTTTCCAAATTGCTACCAAAGTGGTTGTGGCCTCTCTTAGAGTAGAAGACAAATCGGAGTATAAGTTGCCTTGTCCATGCAAATCTATACGTAAAAGTGGCAAGTAATTAATCACTTCTCTGGAGGACGGCGACAGCTCGAACTTTCTCAAAAGCTTTAATTATGTTGCTGATATTTAACAAGACTGAAGAGGCTGCATAGCTGCCCACTTGTTTGCTGCCTCTTATTATTATAAGAAATACTATAATAGCAAAACCCTAAACACAATTAATTCCGATTTCTTTTATTAACAGACAAATTTTAGATTTAAGATTAAATTTCTTAAATATATTATATAAATAATATATTAATCAAGTCTAATCAATAAGAGGACACCAGATGTTCAGTCCACTAATGGCAGCCGTTGAGTAGTCCATATTTTGTCCAGCTGTAAGTAACTCTCTGTCTCTTTCTTTCAATTCTGGCCTATGGGTCTGCCTTTTTTTTTTCCCTTTTTCTAAAAGCTAAAAATACATAAAAAATGAAAAGAAAATTTCAAGCTCTCAGCCTCTCAATCACTCTGGAAAGTATATGCATGCCTATCATGTGCCACAGAAATCCAAATCTGCTGGACCACGGTGGATCCTGTATGTATCTCTATGCACATGTTATCAAGTTATCAGCCAATAATTCAAGATAAATGTGTTCAACAATATGCAGAGCTTTTTCCCTATATATAATTAATTATATGAATATATCGATCATTCATTCTTTTACTAATAAAATTTTTTGGATTAATTCTTTTGATTGTAGAAAAACGATATTCAACCATCTAGTCTTGAGACAATGAGACATCGATCAAAGAAAAAATTTCAATAATGATTTAGAAAAAATTTCAAGAATGATTTTGAAAAAGGAAATGTTTCAATTATGAATCATGTTTGTTAATATGGGTTTACAGTTTTCTTTTCCTTTAAATAAAGGTGGAGCTTCTCTCCCTTTCGATTTGCCTCAATTTCTCCTTCCTGATCAATGGAGATTTCCAAATTATAAATTTAATAAATTAAGTGTTATCCATTATTAAATTTTTGTATATAATAATAGGCAGTTAAACTATGTTATTTGTATATTTATCTAATAAAATCTATTATATACTTTTTTTTCTCAAATCTCCTCCTGTCACTATATACCATCTATTAAAGTATAAAATTAATATTAAATCCACTTCTACTAACTTAAGTTTTTCACATGATTATATATATATATATAAAAGAGGCAGGTTTATTTAATATTTTGGAGAAAGATTGTATAAGAGGCAGGTTTATATATTTTAAAAAATATATATATATTTAAAATTTTAACAGTAAATTATATAAATAAAATAAAAAAGGTAAATATAATTTATAAAATTATTTTATTGAATGAGCACGTGTAACGTAATGTATAAGTTTTATTTAATTAATTTATTAAATAATATATACGAACATGAAAAGACTATTACCCATATGATATAAATGCACAAACCTAACTTAATGGGAAAGCATTATATGGTTGTTGATTTAGCAATTGTTGGTGAGATTATTAATTATAATAATTAAAAAAAAATATAATGGTACATGCATAACATAAAATAAGCTCTTAGATACACTAAAACTAAACAAAAAAAATACTTGATTTATTTAAATAATAATTGGCCTCTGAATCTGACAAACACTGTCCTCCAGCAATTCTACCCTTTTGATTAATACATTCATACCCTTCTGTGTTTTTTATTTAATAAATATTCAATTAAGGAGAAAATTGTAATTTAATAAAGAAAGGGCATCGGAGCTCTGCCACAGTTGGAGAGAGAGAGCAGTACTAGCTTTCCTCCGTTGACTACTTAAAATTTATGGAATTTTCAAGAGCATTTAGATTTTGTTTGTTGTTGATGAAGCCAACAAGGTTTTGGTACTTTTGATTTTGTCATTAGAAAATTTAAATAAATAAATAAATAATAAAAGGATGAGCCTATTTACAAATTGCAATATTACAAATATTTTAATATAGCCATTTAATTGTGTTGTAATACAAGGCTATGTGAGATAGAAATATAACTTTTAAAAATTTAAGGTTTTGTGTCTAAGAAAATGGTGGGTAGAAATTTATAATTTCTCATTTCTCATTGTATTATAAAGAATAGTATGTGAAATTTTAGGTACCAAACAAATTAGCCATTAAAAATAATGCAAATATACTAAATTTATATTTTAAAAAAGAGAAGATATGTAAATCTCAAGGGATAGGTGATATTTTGAATTTATATATTATAAATTGGGATAATATTAAATAGTATCCTTGTGTTTTGACATAATCTTAAGCAAAAAATAAATTTATCATTTTCATCAACTAAACCCTTAAGGTTTACTTTTTTTAATCAACCGTTAATTTTAACCCTTAAAAGTACATATTTGTTACTACTTAAAATTTTTTCTTAATTTTAAAAAATTTTTAAAAATGAAAACCCAAAAAGTAGAAATTTGTTTATTATGGGAGTATAATTTGTTTATTTTTTATTTATTTTTTTGTGTTAAAATTAAGGAAAAAAATTTTAGTAGGGGTAAATATGTATTTTTAAGGGTTAAAATTAACAATTGATTAAAAAAAGTAAACTTTAGAAGTTTATTTAATGAAAATGATAAATTTACTTTCTGCTTGAGATTAGGCTAAAATACAATAGTACTATTTAATGTTGCCCATTCTAAATTAGATGCCCAAAATGGAAAACTAAAAATAACAAATTTGCCAGATTCTTCACCAACAGACTGATTTTTACCTTGTTGCTACTTGTCTTATATAAGCCTCACATTTTCTTTGTTGCTGTTGTATTTAGGGTCCAGAAGGTTTTGAAAATTGAATTTAAAAAGGAAAAATGGAAAAAATAAAATAAAAGAAAAATAAAATACAGAAAGGAGGAGAGAGAAATAGGAAAACAAGAAAACAAAAACAGAACAGAAAATAACCCTCAAACAGAGAGTTTATATAAGCCATAGTTCTCTCTAAATATTTGATTGCTATTGGCTTCATGTATTCATTTTCTTGTTCTTAGCCTTTTAAGAACTTTGGTTTTACTTACATTTTTCTGCTTCTCTTCTCCTCTGGTTACAGGAGCAGAAGCAGAAGCAGAAAAAGAAAGATTTGGTTTTGTCTCACAGAGATTGTTGTTCTGGTTGGGCTTTCAGTTTGATGTAATGTATGCTTTTCTTGGCTTGACAGATTGAGATTTGAAGTGGGTTGGTTCTTGTTTTTGCTGTTATTGTGTCTCTGCATTAAAAAGTGGGGGTGACTGACATTCCAGCTCTGCTTTGCTTCCATTGTTTTGCGTGACTCGGAAGCAATAGAAGCAATATTCTTCCTCCTTTACCAAAGGGAAGTCCTTTAAATCGGAGCAGATCTAGTGGGTTTGGTTTCAAGTACACAACAAATGGATCAGTTGTCCACAGCATCCGCATCCCTATTTCCCGAAAGCTTCCCAGGGGTTGGCAGTGACATTTCAATGCAACTGTCGTTGCTTTGGGCTCAGATCAAAGCCCCATTGATTGTACCCTTGTTGAGGCTTTCTGTAGCTATTTGTTTGATCATGTCTCTGATGCTCTTCATTGAGAAAGTTTACATGAGTGTTGTCATTGTTCTGGTCAAGCTGTTTGGTCGGAAACCAGAGAAGAGGTACAAATGGGAGCCGATAAAAGATGATGTTGAGTTGGGTAACTCAGCTTATCCAATGGTTCTGGTTCAAATCCCAATGTTCAACGAAAGAGAGGTCCTTTGCCAACCCTTTTTGCTAACCATCCCATGCCTAGATTTTGTGGTTACTTGACATTTTCAGTGGTGCAGGTCTATCAAATCTCTATTGGAGCTGCATGTGGGCTCTCGTGGCCGTCTGATCGGATCATAATTCAAGTCCTTGACGATTCAACAGACCCAATAATCAAGGTAAATAACTACAAGACCACCCATTTTTGTAATTAATTTTGTTAGTTAAGAAGTTGTGAATTATGATGTGTTTCGGTATGAAAATTACAGGACATGGTGGAGCTGGAGTGCCAGAAATGGGCAAGCAAAGGGATCAACATCAAGTACGAGATACGCGACAACAGAAATGGCTACAAAGCAGGGGCGCTTAAGGAAGGAATGAAGCACAGCTATGTCAAACAATGCGATTATGTAGCAATTTTTGACGCTGATTTCCAACCAGAGCCCGATTTTCTCTGGCGCACCATTCCTTTCCTCGTTCACAACCCTGAAATTGGCCTCGTCCAGACTCGCTGGAAATTCGGTACTCACAATATTATTACCTTAATCTCATTTTCTTTGCTTCACTAGCCACTGCTTTTCCTTGTCCACATAGTCATAACCCTAAACTTAACACTAAAACCTCATAAAACTTAAAGTCACGTTTACTAACTTGAAACTTTTAAGAATCTTAAATTTTTAGAAGCTTAATTTTCTTTTTAGGCGAGCACACATATATTTATATGTATAGTTGATTGATTCTTTCGTTACAAAACCAAGTAACGGCTCATATTATATAATCGATTATGATATTATCTAAAACATTTTTTAATATAAATCATTTTAGAGATAATTAAAAAATAAATAAATAGTAAAGTCTCTTTGTTTAGACTAATTTTATTTAGTCAAATTTATTTTATTATTAATAAACAGAAACTTATTTCAAAACTGTCGGTGGGTCAATAGAGGGGAAAGGTTGGTGCAGTCTCCACGGATCTGTTATCATAAGTCTAATCCTAGCTGGCATGCCTCATCTCTTGCCACGTTTGCATATATGATAGGTTTTGATTACATGGGACCCACTAGCCAAACCAAACCCAACAGGGAAAATCGTATTTAAAGCTGAAAACGTCATGTTCAGGTGTCGTTTAGCCCTTTTCTTGAATCTGCTTAGTCTGTCGCATTCTGGAACGACTCAAGTCTCAACGTGCCCTTAGAAATTTCAATCATTAACCCACTTGTTTATTTTATTTTCAATTTACGTGGCATAAAGGACTATAGTTCAAGTTACTAGAGCCTTACCCTCAAATTTTTAAATTCACTAATAATGGGTTATGTTATGTTTATATTTGTATAAAAATATTAAATATCATAAAGTGGTATAATAAATGTATTTTCTAAAATTACGTTGAGCTGCTCGAGCATTGATTTGGAAAGCACTTTTCACGAAAAAAGCTGCAAAAGGGTCTGAAAATTACTTTGTTATGAGCTGGTGGACTTTGGGGTGGAGTGGCCTGGCTCATAAATGTAAGGAACAATAATATATAGAGATTGGAGAACAGAAGGGTTAAGGGCATGTTTGAACAATGATATTTTTTAGGGGCACATATGTCTTATATGCAAAGCGTTTTTTTATACATTCCCGGCAGCTGCATGTGCAAGCTTAACGGTGGACCTGGGCCTCGTGTTGCAGTCCCTGTCTGTCCAAGTGTTTATGGCTTTTTTTTTTTTTTTTTAATTTACTAACCGACACTTGGGTTTCAATTCTCTCTTTCTTTCTTTCTTGATATCATTATTTATTATGATGAAAATACTACTAGAAAACCTCGATGACAGCTATGCTAAGTAATGACATGTTGGTTTTGCAGTGAATGCTGATGAGTGCTTGATGACAAGAATGCAAGAAATGTCTTTGGACTACCATTTCACTGTTGAGCAAGAAGTGGGGTCTTCCACCTATGCCTTCTTTGGCTTTAATGGTATAATCAATTTAGACCTAAATCTCATGTCATCCATATTTTTGTCTAATTAAATTCTATTATCACTATCAAATCTTATCCCTTATACCTTCATTTAACAAGTTACCAATGTGATAAAATTCTACACCTTAGGGCCAAGCTGAAAGAAAGATGAATATACAACACAAATACAATGTGGCCCAAGGATTTGGATTGAGATCAAATGGGCCGTCTTAGGCCCAGTTAGTAATAATAAAACAAAAACAAAAAATATGTCAATTTTCAAACGTGTACATAAACATCAATTTTAAAAAATTAATAGTCGTAAGTGGCCTATATAACTCATAAAATTTCGTTTTATATGTTGCAGGGACTGCAGGAGTATGGAGGATTGCTGCTCTGAATGAAGCTGGAGGATGGAAAGATAGGACAACAGTTGAGGATATGGATTTGGCAGTCCGAGCTAGCCTCAAAGGCTGGAAGTTTGTATATCTTGGTACTGTAAAGGTACACTAATATTCAGTCCTGTATAAAGTATCTCTTATCTTGTTATTTGTTTCAGTTCATTTGTATGGATAGTAAGTTGTTTAATGAGATCCTTACTATAGGTGAAAAATGAATTGCCAAGTACTTTCAAGGCCTATCGCTATCAACAACACCGATGGTCTTGTGGCCCTGCTAACCTTTTCAGGAAAATGGTGATGGAGATTATTACAAACAAGGTTTGTTTGTTTGCGTATTCGTTTTAAGGTCATTTGGTAGGTGGGAAATGATAATTTGCTGTTTTCTAATTTGATAACAAATTCAGGAACCGAAATGGAATGAAATTAGTGGCTTACACTTTGTTTTCATATGCTTATGCAGAAAGTATCTTTGTGGAAGAAGGTTCATGTGATATATAGCTTCTTCTTGGTTAGGAAGATCATAGCACACATTGTTACATTTCTCTTTTACTGTGTTGTATTGCCTGCAACTGTTATTGTCCCTGAAGTTGTGGTTCCAAAGTGGGGAGCTGTTTATATTCCTGCCACGATTACCATTCTGAATGCTGTTGGAACACCAAGGTCTGGTTTTCATTTTCCTTTTACAGAATTGTATGATTCTGTCATTAATTTTAAATAGCATCTATATTTGGTGGTATGTGTCCAAATCAGAAGGGGAGTTCTAATCTACTTAAACCTTTTACATCATCCATAGCCTCTTGTACTATTTTTATGAAAAATGCAAGCACTCTTGCGGGTAAGTAGACCCTGTTTTGAAGAAGAAATTTCATGGTTAGTTTGATGTTTGAGCAAACTTAACAATATGCAGACAACACTTTACTTAGAAAATTCTATTGCCTGCAAATGTTTTCCTGCTGCTGGTTGAAGTCATTCTTCAAACTTTGATAGAAGAAGTCCTCAGGTCTCATTCATGGGATCCATTTTCATGCCTGCAGGTCACTCCACCTAATGGTTTTCTGGATCCTTTTCGAAAATGTCATGTCACTACACCGGACAAAGGCAACCTTTATCGGCCTGATAGAGGGTGTTAGAGTAAATGAATGGATTGTCACTGAGAAATTAGGAGACGCCCTCAAGATTAAGGCAGCTGCAAAAGCATCCAAGAAACTTCGATTCCGGATTGGAGACAGGTATACTTTCGCAACCTAAAACTGCCATAACCTTCACATCTATCTATGCAAGGCAGCCACATGCTGCAATATATGGTAACAAACTTTTGTTTGTCATTTGTTTATTTATTGACAGAGTCCACATGTTAGAACTTGGAGTTGGACTTTTTCTCTTCTTCTGTGGCTGCTATGACATTTTCTTTGGGAAGAACCTCTATTTCCTTTACCTCTATGTGCAAGCCATTGCATTCTTCATTGTGGGGTTCGGTTATGTTGGCACCTTTGTGCCCCACTCTTAGTATGCTTTCTGAGGTAAAAGTTGGTGTAATTTTTTTGGCCATTCCTGCCCTGTAACTGGGTCATTCTCTTCTTCAACAACATCACATACGGCGTTCATTGTGACAGTTCTTTCACTTTTAGCTCGTAAAAAAGAGATGGAGGTCATTCTTTTAGGTTGGGCATAAGAATTCGAGTCACGACTCGAAAGAAGTTAGTTATCTTGTGAATATCCGAGAAAATCAAGTTACAGGACAAACTGTTGTCATGGAAATGCATTATACAAAGTAAATAAGGAGCAAGCTAAGGCGGTTATGAGTTCAGACATCAAGTAGATACATAAACACTTTTGCAATGGATTGTTTGAGATGTGAGAATTATAGATTTTTTTTCCTCTTCTGCTTTGCTGTTGTTGGCACTTGTTTGAGAGAGAATAAAATGATGGGAAATGGGATAAATTTCAGAGTTAATTTTCATTTCTCTAGTTTCTTTGTGTTTAGAGCTTCAGCAGATTGCAGCACAGCATTCTGATCTCTCAAAACATAAATTCCAGTTCTATGCTCACTCTGTATTGTAAGCCGTTCAACTTCTACCGCCCAAAACAAACAATTTACTTTGAAAAGTCATATCTTTGTATATGTAGCATCATATTTGATGAATTATGATTCGTTGTAAAGCTCTCATTCCAAGCTTTGAAAAGACATATTAGTTGCTTAAATCGGATCAGTAGATAAAGAAAACAAATAAATTAAAACTATTGGTTTCATCTTGTTTTTTCCAGTTTTAAATTGCATAAACCTGAAACTTTCAAGCCTCATAAATTTGTGTGTATAACTTCAAATTTGATGATTAATGACCCGTTAGAAATCTTGTATTGCATGCTTCAAAATGATATATTGTATGCTTAAAACGGATCATTATACAAAGGGAAAGCATGAATCAAATTTTCTGTTTAATTTCATTTTTTTCTACATATATATATATATATATATATATATATATATATATTTTGTGGTTAAATCTGAAACTTNTTTTCTACATATATATATATATATATATATATATATATATATTTTGTGGTTAAATCTGAAACTTCGAAAATTTATAACTCTGTGGCTGGTGACTCAAATTAGACGTATTATGACTTGTTAGAAAGCTTTTGTTATAAGCTACAAATTGGTATATTATTTGCCTAAAATGGATAAATACAATGAAAGAATGAATTCATTAAGATTGTTGGTTCAATCAAATTTTTCTGGTTTTAAGGTGCCAAAAGTTGAAGATGATGAATAATAACTTCCCTCCAATAACCTTTTAAGGGAGAGTGAATGTCACCTTTAATCGTAAATCAAAACTAAAACAATATTCGAGTTGCTTCAGAAATTTTGAATAAAATGGTATTATTCTAATGAACGGTGGGGAGCAAAGGTCAACGTGTGTACGTCACGTGCTTCAAGCCACACGTCACCTTGTCAGACTCCTATTTCAAAATCTTTTTTTGTTTGATTCGAAATTTAATATTCTTTCTGATAGTGATTTAATATATTTTTTAAAATTTTGCTAATTATTTGCAAGTTTATTCTTAAAGAAAAGTCTTTAGAATATCACCATAAAATTAATTTAATTTGAAATAAAGAAAATTATTTTCAGGATCATGTTAGCATGCTTATGAATGTTGGGTCTTAGTGGTAGGTTTCTGTATCTCCAATGCTATTATTCTCTGTTTTGATACTTTGATAATATAATATAGTTACAAAATATTATTCTACTTTGTGTAGATGCTGCATATGATTCGAATGCTATGCAAGGAAGAGTTGTTACACTATACCTTGCTACATTATACCAAAGCTTTATTTCTGTAACACGAACTTATTTGTAAGTGAAAACATGGAGGCTTTTGAAAATTGCATTAAACACATATGTCCAATAGCTTATATTCGTGATCGTTTTTGGTATGATACAACACCCGTTTTTATTAAAAAAAATCCCTCCAGAATTTAAATTAGCACGATCTTATTTGAAGAATAAGATTAGAGTGGGGGTCATAATGTCGTAAGAACTCTTGCTTATGGATAAAGTTACCATATGAACGTCACAATTTGTGAAACATAAGGCCATCTGTTGCGCTGAGCATGTATCCAAATCTGCGTGGTGTACGTGTTGGTGTAATGTGCCCTAGAGGCAATCACAATATACATTTGATGTATGTTAATAAAGAAAATTGCTCTTTTATCATAATATGCGATTGGATTACATACTTTATAATATAATAAAAGTCTTTATGATAATATTATGTTAATATGATTGTGAGACATATATCAACATTCATAAAATATTATCATTAAATTGTCTCTGATCAAAATACTGCCGATATGGGACATCCATAGTATGGATAGACTAGTCTTGCACTTGTACTGGTTATAGGAGCATAATAGTATGATTCTCACACATTTAAGTATTGGATGCTTATGCAAGTACAGATGGGAATACTGTTAGCTGTTTTGAATAGGAACAGATTCACTAGACTTGACCCGATACGGAATCCCATTAGTAGTTTGCTTAAGTGTCTATGGAAGGTCCATTCAGGGTAAGTGTAAGTGATCCTTTGAACTGAGACTTACATAGCCATCTCATTTGGAGATCGATGTGCTTTGACACTTGGCATGTGAATCCTTAAGGGTTTCACATATACTTGTGATTGGGTACACTGTGAACCATTTAGGAGTGGGTGTAATGTCAAAATGGGACTTGTAACTCCAGGTAAAAGGAGATGATGTCACATTGGATTCAACAACAATTGCTCAATTACTGGTTAGTACGAAGTGATTAAAGTAGTTCTAAGTCACTGCTCAGTAAGAGAATCGGTCGTAACAGGAATCTAAAATGTACGTCGTTGTTAAGGTAAACACATTACAATCCTAGACCTCGTACGTAACATCTAACATAGGATTTTATTACATATACCTATGCCTAAAACAAGTTAAAAGGGTCTACAGATCCTTTTAGAGAATTGGGTACATATGGTACTTTGCTAGAAGCCAACTATGTCTTGTAGATCGATAACGGCACAATGCATTTCATGCGCGTATTTAGATAATTTGGTTAAATCGATTTACTGTCAGCATATTCGAAAGCCTAATGGGTCGAACACCGATGATATCTTAATGAAGGAATAATACGGAAGAGAATATTGAATTAAGAATTTGACATTTTAGAATTGTCAAATTAGACAGCTAAAAGGATTAATTTAGAATTAATCAAATTAAATTTTCCTTGAATTTGAAAATTAGATTTTCATAAAATAAATGAGCTTTTAAATATATTAGATATATTATTAGATTTAATTAAAAAAAATATTGGATATGGATTTAAATAAATTTGGCTTAGAAGCCTGTGGTAACCCGGAAAATTTGTAACAGTGAAAAAAATTTTTGTGAGTAGTAATATTATGGTCATTTGTCATGTTAATGTAAGATATGTATGTTGAAATTGTGAGTAAAAAGGAATCAAGCAACAAAGAAAGTCAGATGCCATGAAAAAGGGGGAAAACAATTCAACAACTTGTGTAAATTTTTCTGTCTGAACATCTGTTAGTATTTTGATCATAACTTTCTCGTCCGATGTCGGATTAAGGCAAGCCAGTAAGCGTTGGAAAGCTAAGAGAAATATCTACAACTTTTATGTTTATGACTTTTCCAAGTTCGGAATATTTCTTTGCCTGACAGAGGGTTTACGCCGAGGCGTGAAATGATTCTATGCCTAGGCGCCATTTCACGCCAAGGCGTAAAATCATTCTACGCCGAGGCGCCGTTTTACGCCGAGGCGTAGACTCTTTGGAACCCAAATAAATCCGAAGTCAGAGAGTTGGCGCCGAGGTATAAAACTCATTTTACGCCGATGCGTGGTTTTACGCTGAGGCGTAAACTAATTCTACGCCGAGGCGTGGTTTTACGCTGAGGCGTAAATGCAGCGCAAAACATTCTGCGCCGCGGCGCCAAGGCGGATTTTTACGAAATTAAAGATTTCAAAATACCTGGCGTGTCCCCAAATCCCTAATTTTTTATAAAACCAGCGCTCCTCTTTCATTTTACCAGCGAGACAGCCACGGGAAAGGAGAAAGAAAAGAGAAACGGAAGAGAAAAGAGAAGAGAAGAGAGGGAAAGAAGAGAGAGAAAGCTTCCGATCTTTCACGAATCGTTAACGCAAGGTA
>JANLJB010029438.1:0-15230 GCA_026212285.1 Bursera cuneata
GAGCTTTCTTGTGATCCTGATGAAGGCGTTTTCGACTCGCGGGGAGGCCAGTTATCGCCGGAAGCAGATGGCTTAGACATTTTATCTTCTTGAGTAGAAACAGCCTAAAGTACTAAGTTTAGGAAAGTCTGGTAGAAGTCGCTGACACTTCTGCATTAATAATTGGAAATGTATTATGTACTTCAACGTGAGAAAAGTAACAAAAACTAATTTGTCGTTCTTTTCTGACAGAAAATTTTATTATATTAGAAAGAACACTATAAATTAATATAAAGTTTTACAGAAAGGACACTGTTTGATGTATACAATTAAGAAGCCAAAGAAAATTAAATATTATTTCACTCTTTCACTCCTCAAAGCAAATAATTTACTTACTTATAAGTTGACTACTTTTCCACTATGATAGCAGTTGATGGCGCAAAATATATTTCTCAAGTGGATACCAAAATAGTAAGAAGATTCTAATTTCATTTAGAAGACAGCTTCACCTGCTTATTTATATGGACAAGTCAAGCACATGCATTGGAACATGAAAATTCCAAGTTTTGGAGATCTTGAAAAGAAATTTAGTCAAATTTCAAGCTAATAAAATACCCTCTTTGATAAAATGAGATTGTTCTGGATCCCACCAAAGTGTCACTTTTTTTTGGACCAACATTGGATTACTTCTTAATTGAATCTTTTATCTTGATTTTAGTATTGTGTACTCATTGTTTTTGCTGTTTGTTAAGTATGAACAAGGGAATATGGTTGAGATATTTCTGGAAAAGGGAAAAGCAAGTAAAAAGAAATGAATATAATTGAAAACAAGAGAGAAGAAGATGGGTCTTAAAGGTGATTGCTCGGAGCATAATAATAGCGAAAAAGATTGTTCATACATCTCTCTTTACCTTTCAAATGGCATCTAGCTTTAAATTATGCAATGGCCCCTCATTCTTTCTCTTTAGTCTTATCAGACTAGCTTATTCCGTCATTGCTTCAATTACAAGGCACATAAGATGTTAAAATATGACTCGGATTCTTATTCAAGTTGTCTTTTATAAGCAATAGGTTTAGTAGAAGTAATAAGAAAATTAAGTTGTATAATAAATAGAAGTCTTAGTTCTATTAGGAACAGAATATCTCTATATAGGCCTATAAATATAGAATTGAAAAATCAATCTAGTTATGAGATAGAGGAACTAGAAAGGTTAAATATCTTTGTGGAACAGACATGAAAGAGATTCGGATCAACATCGATATTGAGCAGGTTTGCAGGTTTCTCTGTTATATTAGGCATCAAGTAAAATATCTTCGAGCTAAATGATAATTATATTAGGAATCAAGCAAAATATCTTCAAGCTAAATGATAATAGGTATCGAGCTATCTTTCAGGCACTAATAGGTTAAGTATTGGGTAGAGTATCAGGTTTGGTATATTATCTCTTGTACTATTATATTTATGATCTAATATATTATCTTTTTATTTGTGGATGTAGGTAATTGATATGGAGTCACATTAAATATTGTGTCTCTTTGTAGGATGTTAATTATTACCAATATCATAATTTTCTAACAAGTGGTATCAAAGCTTTTAGGTTACAAACTAGGGGAAGATTATTTTTTGAGATTGAGCATATACCAAAAAAAAAAGATTTGCTAAAATGATTACAAGTTGTAAGTAGAGTGTTTCTCAAGTAATTAGATTAAGAGTGAATTTTTCTACTTCTTTACTCATGGTTTTTCCCTATTGTTAGGGTTTTTCATGTAAATTAGTGTGTGTTACTCTTGGTATTATTTGTTCGTTATTATGTTAAAATCTTTACAAATTGGTACAAAGTCTAGTCTCGGTCCGGTGCCATTCATGACACTACTATTCACAGTGTAGTGTTCACATTTACTATTTATGGTACACTATTTCATGCAATCTATTACTATTCATATGACGATACTATTCATGGTGTAATGTTTATATTTACTATTCACACATGTTATTGTTCATGTGTCACTATTCATGGTGACACTATTCATAGTGACATTCTCGGTACATTATTTGGGTTAGGATTGATCGATCGTTGCAATAACTTCTATGAAATATGAAATTCCACTTCTGGATTGCAGCACCAGATTTTCATTATGCCAAGCCAAGATGATCATTGTTCTTGTGCAAATGGATTTTGATGATGCATTGTATGGAATTGCTAAGATGTCATCATTCTTGTCTAATGAAGAGAAATTACCTTTATGGAAGAGATAAAGGGTTTTTGATAGAATTAGAGTCAAAATGAAGATTTGTTAGATTTTGTCTCGAATTCTTATTCAAGTTGTCTTCTATAAGAAATAAGATTAGTAGAAGCAATAGAAAAATAAAGTTATATAATAAATAAGAGTCCTACTCCTATTAGGAATAGAAGATATTTATATATACCTATAAATACAGGGATTGAGAATCATATCTAGTTATGAGAGAGAGAAACTAGATATAAGGGTTAAACACCCTCGTAGAATTTTGGGAAAAGACATGAAAAAGATTTGGATCAACACCGATATTAACCAGGTTGCTCTGTTATATTAGGCATCAGATAGAATATTTTCAAGGTAAATGATAATCAGTATTGGGCTACCTTTCAGACGCTAATATATTAGGTATCTGGTAAAGCACCATGTTTAGTGTGTTATCTCTTGTACTCTTTTATATTTATAATTTAGTGAATTTATCTCTTCATCCGTGGATGTAGGTAATTGATGTTGAACCATGTTAAATATTGTGTCTCTTTATAAGATGTGAATTATTATCAATCTTGATACTATAATGTTTCCGCATAATTTCTAACATAAGGCAAATCAAATAGCATGCATGTCTTTTTATATATATTCTTTTAAAATTTTAATTTTTTATTGAACAAAAAAATAACAAAAGCAAAAATCTTAAGAGATGTGTGAAAATAATCAAGTTTCAAGGGATGTTTGAAAAATAACAAATTTTTATTTTTATTTTAACATCTAACCACCGTTAACATGTAATAGGTTGACGAGTTTGTGATTCAAGCGCACTTAAGTGTTTTATCGGCTAGTATATTCTTGTCAAGAATATGAACTTGGTTAAGTAATCAAAGAAAATATTAAACCTGCTAAAAAACAAAATACTCACTAAAATTTGGTAAAAATCTTAGATGGTCGGTGAGGATTGATAATTGCTTGGTATATGGAATATTAATGATTGATAAAACTAAAGTAAAAATGGTGAGAGGTGACACAGTTATATTTATATTCTTCTCTCGTTTGAATGAGATATGACATCTTTTTACATAATCACTTGATGACAAGTCTATCTATATATTTCCCATTATGAATTTCTAACATATTCATGTACTTCGTTACATTACATCATCAATCATCAAACATGAATCTTCAAATGCGAATCCATCTAAAGTTCTAGGAATGTGACCTCTGATATTTCAAGATGTATGCCTTTAGATTTTCAAAATTAATCTCCAACATATTGCTAATTCAAAATTAAGTTTCTCTTGTTATTTAATTTATTATTTTATTTCATAAATCCTATTTTAATTTTTTTATTTAAATAAACGTAATTTATAACTTCTCTATTTTTTCTTTTATAGTCAGTAATTGATCAAATGGGTTTTTAAAAAAAAAAAAAAAGAACATAAATTCAAACAATTCTTAATGATCGATAATAACTAGCTTTTTTTAATTTTTAGTGAAAATTATATTAGATTTGGACTACGAAAGAGACAAAGGTCATTAAATCCCCTCTTATCAATGTATATAAAACAAAACAAAAAAAAGTTAAAAATTATAATATTTAAGGTGTCTAAGTCGGCCAATGATTAAAATGGAACTCAGCACCTTAAAAAATAAACGAAAATAAAAAATTCAAATCCGACCTGCCGGATTCGAACCAGCGACCTAAGGATGGCTAAGGGTGACACCCACTACAGTCCTCCGCTCTACCAACTGAGCTAAGGTCGGGATTTACAAGCTGTCGGCAATATTTTTTTTATATAAGTTATAGAACGATATTAAAAAAATTTTATTTTTATATAAGTAAACTTTGACTAACCTTTTGGTTAGATAATCAAAATTTTTATTATTTTTTTATATATTACCCTTAATTTTGATTATTTTCACAAATCTCCTAACAATTGATTTGGCTTAAATTGTAAAATATTTCAACAATCAATGACATTGGCAACATTAATAAAAATTGGTACCTAGAAAATGGGATGTGACCCATAAATTAAATCGAATATTGGTAACTTACTGTGTCTTCTCTTTTAGTTATTGCTAAAATACGTTAACAATTTAAGAGTCATGATTGTCAATTACTTTGAACCTATTCCACACGACATTAGAATTAGAATTATTTTCAAAACATGTGCTGTAGATATTTTTCAGTTTTCGTCCACAACAGGAAATCAGAAAGCAACTCGTGATAATTGTAAAGCCACTTATGGGTAGCATTAATTTCCTCTTGTTTTTAATCTACAAAATAGAATGGAACTCCACACGTTACTATAAATCTTGCTTTCAACCAATCTTATAATTAAAAAAAAAAATCAAATAGAAAGAGAGAGTTGGGAGACTTAGATATAGACCTCCTTATCTAGAATAACGAGGGAAGACATAATAAATGATTTGGTAATTACTCGTAGAATAAAATTATGTTATCTCAACTTGTATAAAATTAGTTGTATATGTAAAATTATTCTTATATTTATCATACGAAAAATACATTTTATTCGTGCATTTTGCCTTAATATTTGAAATCCCACTTTTCTGTTTCACCTCATCCACCTCCTCAATCATTAGTTTTCACCGTTAAATCTAATGGTTGACGGATGTTGACCTATATAAAGACATTTTTTTAAGAAATAATTCCTTACAAAAATTAAAAACTCATCCTACACATAATTAGTATTATATTTACAAAATAAATAAACTATACAATTAAATAAATGCAAATTAATTACTTAAATTAGTTATATTTCTTATTTATCTAAATTAAAATAATAAGATTAGATTCCATAATCTTTTCCCTCTCTTTCCTTTACTAAGTTAAGTTATTATTTTATTTATTAAATTGTATATATTATTTTGTTAGTAAGATTAGTTATAGACGTAAAATCAATCCATACAACCAAGTTTATACAATCCGATATGACATAATCTTATTGGATTGTAATAATTAAATTATTTATTATTATCTTCTATATATTTAATGATAATTTGTTATATTAGGTTGTATGAGTGGGTTTTGTATGCAATATTATCTAGGTCGCGAATTTAATATAAAGCGTATAGGATGATTTTTATTTTTTATAGAAATATTTGTAATAAATAAAGGAAAAGTTAAAATAAGTCAACAGTTAAATTTACTAGTGAAAACCAACAGTAAGGGAGGTGGAGAAAAATAAATAAAACATCAGGAGTTCATTGACAGGGAGGCAAAATATAAGGGGGACGTTTGCTCCTTATTTTATACGTACAACTTCCATATATATCTATATATATATATATTTTTTTTTATATACAATAAAGGACCAATATAAAAATAAATTATACTCTCCTTTACCAACCGAATTCCACCAAAATACATTTTTATATTTGTAAAGTCAAAGTTCCTCAAAACACAGCAACGAACTCAAACCATAAAAAATTGAGCTCACATAATTAGATAATATCAGCAATTAATATCATCCATTAATACAACGACACATGTCACAATATCAAAAGATGTGTAAGAAATCATGTATACTTAGATGTTGTGTATGAATCTAGATTTAAGCTTTTGAAACTTTATATTTATACTTACATGTGTATGAATAATCATATCAAAAATCATTGTTTTTAAACAACTCTGGGTTACTTAAAATATTTTCATAAAGACATAAACTTAAAATCATAAATTTTTTAAGATGTCTTTAACTTAAGACGTCGCCAAAGTATTATTATCATATATCACATATGTGTCTACATAAACTCTATTAATTTTCAGAATTTTTGGATCAAATATTAGTTTATTAAAAATTATGTAAAAATGAGGTTGCTGAATTATGAGATTGTTCTTAATCAATTATCACATATGCATGAGAAAAAGGTTCAGAGATTTTATCATATATTTCAGAAATCTCCCAAATCTTAAGATGAGATTAGAGATGATAAAAGGTCAGGTCAGGTCGACGCCAAGCCTGGGCCGGCCTGGCTTGGCCTGCATGCTACAGTGCAGGCCTGGCTTGGCCTGCATGCTACAGTGCAGGCCTGGCCTGAGCCCGGACCTAAAGTAGGCCAGGAGCAGGCCCAGGCTTCGGGCCTATAGGCGGGCTTGACACTGTAGCAATTAATTTTTTTATTAGTTTTTTATTTTTATAAATTTAAAAATAAATTTTTAAATTTTTAAATAGTAACTAGTGATGGGTCTAGTAGGCCTGATCCAAATAGTATAAGTCTTGGGGCAGGCCTATGCCTTCAATTCAAAGCCTGGCCCGGCCTGACCTGGCACTATTTGGGCCTGACCTAGCCTGACCTATAGGCTTGTCAGGCCTACCCAAAATAGGCCAAACCCGACCTGGTCCGACCTTTTGCCATCCCTAGATGAGATTGATAATACTTTCTAAAATACATATATTTTTCTAAGTGGTGATGTGACATCGTTTTTGCTAAAATGGGTTTCTATTAATTATTGTTGCTATTGAAACTCTATCTCTTCACTGTTCTACTTGTAACTCCTTCTCTGCCATGATTTTTTCATGTTCCAAGTCTTGTTTTTAGCCACTTACAGGCTTTGTGTAATACAACTCATCATCTTGACTTTGGAAAACTCTTAAACTACCCCATTCCCATTGATATCAATTTGTACAAAGAAGATTAATCAAACGTCCATGATGTCCTTCAACTATTAATTTTTCACAAAGGAGCCAATAACAATCAACAATCAGATGGGGTTTGGTTATCACATTTGAAAAAAATGATGGGTTAGGTGTTACTTCTCAAAACATATAAGATTCTCTGAATTTAACTAAAGCGTAAGGGGTTTATTGTTATTATCCCTATACAAAAGGGTTTTACATTTTTTTTAAGTTTCAAAGAATTATTAATTATTTTATATTATTTTACTCTTAGACACATGTACTGAAATCAAGAGATCCAAGATACAAAATCATTAGATAGTCTTATAAAATTTTCAAATCTTAAGGAGAAATTGATATTTGGCCAAATTATAGGGGCATTTTGTGATTGACCCTTTTTGACAGAAAGGGGTTTATAGCCGTACATTTCACTCATAAATTTGGTAAAAATCTTATGTATATTTTTCCAAAATAGAAGTCCCAAAAAAGTTTAGTCAAAGTCCAACATTTTGTCCTCAACACCCCCGCAAGCAGAAGACCAAACTAAACTCTTAAAACTCTCGCCTGTAAGTTGTAACCATTCATCCCCCAACAAGAAAACACCTCCCACTTGCCTCTTCTTGCTCTTTTATCATTAAATATCGTACGAAAAGTCCACGACTTCCTTCATGGATTCATCCACCGGAGCACCCTCCTCCAGCGCCGCTGAACGACGTTCCCCCACCAAACATCAGCTCCAAATCCACGGCCCTCGCCCCCCACCTCTTAGCATCCACAGGGAATCTCACAAGATTAAGAAACCTCCAAGACCACCCCAACACGCACAAGCAGCTCCCCAGCAGCCAATCATCATCTACTCTGTCTCTCCCAAGATCATCAACGTGGCTGTCGCTGACTTCATGAACACCGTCCAACGCCTCACCGGAGTCTCCTCCGACGACTTCTCCAGCGGGGGAGATGTGTCTCCTGCGGCGAGGCTGGCGTCCACTGAGAAAGTTGTGATCAGTCCAAAGGACAAAGGTGGCTGCACCACCACTGCTGCTATTGATGAGCTCTTACAAGAAGGGCTGGACGTGGGTCGTTTTCCAGGGATCTTGTCGCCGGCGACTCTGCCGCCGGTGATGCCAGACGTGTTCTTCTCACCAGTGACTGACCCACTTGGCTTCTCTGGGTTGTTGGCGAGCCCTGGCTTCTTTCCAGGAGCTCTAGGCTCTCCAAGTTTCTCACCAGATCTTTTTGGTCAAATTTGGAACTTTTAGGTAGAAATTTGTGGGTTACTGTGACTTAATTTTGTATTGTAGAGTAGAAATTTTTGTAAAGAGGGAAGGATTGGTAACAGAAAATGGGAGATTAGAGGGTTTAGATTCATGCTTAATTGTGAGTAATTCTGGACAATTATCAAAATAGCTGGAGAGATTTTATTGTAATTTTTGTTGTACTATTTCTTCATATTATTTATGAGGCGGTTGTGCATTCAAGGAGCTTTAAATTATTTTGTGGGTCATGAATGGCTCATTAGATGCAACTTTATGGAATCTCAATCTATCATATGGATATGGTTATCAAAAAGACAATTTATAATATTCTTTTACTTTTAAGTTCATAGTTAGAGTTTAGAATTAATCTGAAAATATTCTTGATTGATGAAGTAAAGGGTATTTAACTTTTATTCTTAAAATGAATAATGTTAAGCATAGTTGCAAGAAGTTCTTGCCCCATCACTGAAATCACAGATAAAATCTCCTTAAAGCTCACCTTTTTAAGACATATATACATATGATATTATTTGAGATATATATATATATATATAAATGTTAATTATGTATTTTTATTTTAAAATTTTGGTGAATAAGAGAAAAGAGAGGGAGTTATAAAAAAAGAAAAAATAAAACAATTTGGTGAGGTTATAGGTTATTTGTAGTCTACTTACAAAATAACCTAAAGAATAGATTGAATTACATGAAGAAATTTCTCAAATGGTGTTAGCTTCTCGAAGATAGCTGAATAACATTATCCTTTCAAAAAGATAACCCTAATGTCCTCCTTGAAGTCGAGTTCAGACTGATTTGAATCTTCAGAAAACTGGGACACATCACAGGACTAAATTACTGTAAAATCTCTCATCAAAGGGTCTGAAATTTTTTAAGACAATTCAATGAACAATAAACATTAGCAGCATCTAAAGGGCTTAGCCAGTCAAAATTCATCCATCATGTGCGATGTGAATCTTCACCATTTGAATTTGTCAACAAGTGTTTACAGAGTATCCTGTAGAAGTTTGCTAGTTCTCCTGTCTAATTATTGGTCAATTCATTTGTTTAACAATATAATTCCTCATTTGCGGCTTGCATCACTCATCGTGACATCTTCTGAAAACAATTTGTCTATGGTACCTCATTTGCGGCTTGCATCACTCATCATGACATCTACTGCAAACAATTTTTCTATTGCATTTTTTCTCAACACCGTCAACAATATTTGACAATCACCGTCAACACCACTGTATAGGGCCAAAAATAATCCTTTGTTCCATAGTCTTACAACTATTTACAATTAGCGAATCAAGAATTCATAGAATACTAGTCCGTTGGTCGTATTTTATCCTAGACATAAGAAAAAGATAGATAGTCTGGCTTTTCCAGAACTACTATTCCTCTTAAAAGAAATATATTCTGGTCGCAGGCAAGTTCCTGGTAGCTCCTGGCTCCTAGGCTGTTTGCCTTTCATAAAAACCAAACAAAAATCTCGAAACAGCATTCTATACTGAGAAATTTCCGCAAAAGATCACAAGATCAGATTCCACTACTAGTCACCAGTCAAAGTGTATCTATCAATTGAGCAGACGTGATAGCAATGGTACCAATATCAAAGCCAGCAAGAATAGTAACAATAACTACTATAGCAGGCATAATACCTTTCATTTTATATTATTTTCAAACCCCAGAGCAATTCTTTAATCATGTCAAAGGGAACAACATCTCAATGAACTTGTACCTAATATTGCTACAAAAACTTTGGCAGTTCTATAGTTCTAGTTCAGAAAATTATGTACAAAATCATGTTTTCATGCTTTAACTTTTATTTATAAAGTATTAACTCTTACTCCCAAGCTGCTTCAAGAGCTGAAAGTCACTTTTGCTTCAGCAATAAATGACCCTGAAATCCAAAAACCAAACCACACTAAGGGCAGTGATTCTTGCTCATGTCCTTGCCACTGTTGAATTCCATGTCCCACCAATCAATGTACCAACCCTCTCTCCCTTTATGGCTCTTGAGATGTTGCCTGGTTGGTTTAGGTTGAAGACAACAACTGCATGCGTGAAACAAGCTCAGAAATAAGTGCCCCTTCGGTTTAATTATTACATAGGCACAAACTTATAAATGCCAATATCAGTTCATTAAGTTATAAAATAGGTTAACTCAATATATGTTAGATGTTCTAGACATACCAGGAATGTTATTTTCTTGGCACAAAGTAATGGCAGTCATGTCCATTACTGAAAGATCCTTAGAAGTCACCTCATGATATGTTAGAGTATCAAGCAGCCGAGCATTAGGGTTACACCTTGGATCTTCATCATAGACCCCATCAACATTTGTAGCTTTCAAAACAACCTCTGCATTAACTGGATCAATAATTGAAAGTCGGTATTAAAATTACCATGGTGTAAAGAAATCATTTGTTGCCTGAAGGTATAAAATCCAACTTTAAATCGGTTATTTGTTCTGAAGGGTGCTTCTCATAGCATCAAGACCCAAAGAGTGAAGATGCAAACGAATTACATTTGCCTCCACGTTATAATATTTACTCTCAAGTTTCTATATGCAAAAGCATCAAGGCTTACTTTCTGCACAGCGAAGAGCTGCAGCAGTATCTGTGGTGAAGAATGGATTTCCAGTTCCAGCAGCAAAAATCACAACCCTTCCTTTCTCCAAATGCCTCACTGCTCTACGCCGTATATATGGCTCTGCAACCTCTGACATACGAAATGCAGTCTGGACCCTGGTGGGAATGCCAATACTCTCCATCGTTGCTTGAAGAAATATAGCATTCATGACTGTTGCCAACATTCTATAAAATAAGGTAGAGCAGTAATGGGCAAGTTAAAAAAACAGGAACCTACAAACTAAATTAAGAATTTCATCCTGCTAAAATAAATTCGATTTCGTGTCTGGTGAAGGAAGCACCCCTATTTTTTACAAACAAGAAAAGCATACACAGTATAACAGTTTAATTTCTTAATACACAATATTAGTGATCATAAAATAAAATCTTATAATGTAAGGAAGCGATAAAATAAACGTACATACAATAGAAAACTTCAACTATTAGTACTCATTCGTACTGTCATAGTCTTCCCATGCTCTAGATGATTATCTTTTCATCAACCAGTTTAGTTCCAAATTAATTTGAAAGAAGTAAAGTCTCTTAAATAGAAATTGAACTCTGAACTTTCACATATGACCAAATACATTCGTATGTGAAACAAATACACATTTGATCTATCCTAACTAAAAAGAATTACCCAATATAATCAGCAGATGAACGATCAAGGCCACTACTTCCTGCCCAAGAGGATCCGCGGAAGATGTTTCCCCCACCAACCACAATTGCAACCTGAAAATTGCTACAAATGTTTTAGAAGTGATGCAGTAGCATTTTGTAGTTCACAATATTTAAAATATTTATATATAATCCACTGATAATTCGAAATAGTTTAAGAATGGAAAACTAATGCTAGTCAATAACATAACACATTTCTCCTACCCAAATTCTTATCTCTTCTTTGTCCAACTTACAGATTCTAACCCTGTAACACTTGAATTGCTTTAGACTACTCAAGCAACATACTCTAGAGTGCCCAAACAAATTACTATTCCCACAACTGCATGATAAATTAATAATTCCACAAAATTCAGCAATATGAGATTAAAATGCAAACACAATAATCAATGGAGGTTCTTAATTAAAGAGAAAATAATAATGATAAGCAGAAAATGAATTTGAAATCATGTCAAACAACAAATTTAAAGGAAGGTGTCAAAAGTTAACCTCAATGCCAAGGCGAGTCACAGATGCAACTTCTCTAGCAATGGCCATTGTAATCTATTTTTAGAGACAAATCAAACCTTCAGGAACCATAAGAAGAAAGATAAAAGAAAGATAATCATTCACATTTCAACCTTTGGGTCAATGTTTTGTGCATGATCTCCTGCAAGTGCTTCTCCACTCACTTTAAGCAACACCCTTTGCCATTTATGGGATGGATTGGAAATGCTAGCTTCATTCAATTTCATTCCAAAGTGAGATATAGAAGACACTTGAGGCTGCCTGTTGAAAACAATGAAGTTAACTAAGTGATTAACTCAGGACTAGCATTTAAAGTTCATAAGCTTTTTTATGAGAAAAAAAGAGTAAAATTCCGTCTTTATGTGCATGATGTACTGACGTCAAATTACATCTCATAATCGGAGTACAATTACAATAAGAATAAATCAATAGTTTCAATGCATTCCTATGTACAAATGATATGAGAAAAACAAAGTTTGAGAGACAATAAAACCCTACAAGGGAATTGAAGTAGTACAAATTAAAGTCAGATTAATGGTCTTATATATTTTAGTTAGGATTTTTGTTGTCTTAGTATGTCAGTTGTTGGAATTCGATAAGAATATGTTAGCTAACAGACAATCATTAGGACAAGATATTCATATTATGCAAAATTTCAATATGTGCATTCATATAAAATTAAAGAAAAACTTAAGAATTCCAGAGAGTAAGCACTAGCATTGGCAAGATTCCAGCTCTGCCAGGTTCCTTTTATGAGTAACCAGACATAGAGACGACACCAATGACGTATAGCCAGTGCAAATTTGACTGCAAAGAATAATCTAAAAAAAAACCAGCTAATCACTTGCAATGAAATCCCGATTATTAAAGTGATTATTAAATTTAGATAACTTCGAAAATTTACAGTTCACAGATTGCACGTAGGAAAAAATAAATTGTCAAAGAACTACATATTTGTTTTCAGCATGCTTGGTCCGAGAAAGCTGCAAGATAATTTATTTATCCATTTGATAGAAACAATGAATGACAATTCTACATTGAAAAATTATTCAGGGTACAACCACTATTACTTTTAATAATATGTACAGTCTTTCAGGGACGTTTAATAATATTTATAGTCTTCCAAATGGTCTACATTAAGCTTTCTTGATGCAGAAAGCTTTTTCGTTCGACTTCCAGCTGAACTTAATCCTCATTCTCCTAACCATTTACTTCTTTTTTTGTTTTTCTTCTTTTAAGAATACTGTTTTCAGTTTTCACTGACAAAGAAAAATTCTTAACTGAAAGCTGTTAAAAAAAAAAGAGCTGAGTAAACTACAATTATCGTTGATAAGATATATTAAAAAATAATTTAGATGGCTGAAATCAAATGAACCATTTTTTCATTCATCAACCCAATTTCCCAATACCACTAAGATGCTTGAATCTATCACCCTCCTATCACTACCCAATAGGCTTAAACAAGCAATAATCATGCCCAAATTTATATATTGCAATGAATGCATGAAGTAGAAAATACAGGGAATGAGCTGTATTGAGCCATGTCCTACCATCTGAATTAAACTATGAAAACCATGGGTTCTAGCTGAATCGAATGCGAATTCTTCAGAGCAGATTTCTGGACTCTTTCTTCATAATGATAGAAGATAACAAAACTTTCGTAAGGAGATAACCGTCTTCCCTTGAGAGAAATTGCCATAAGCAGTCAAAGCCTCTTGTCTACATATTCCAGCTAGCCATTCAGAATTGTTTGACCAACATGTAATCATCACCTTATGTGGTTCATAAAGCCCCTATTGCTGGTTTTATTTTGTTTCAGTTTTGACAACGAAATCATAAGCTTTTTAATTACAATTCTCGAAAATTACCACACAACTAGCCAAAATTAAGTTTAAAACTTCAATTAGTGAACTTTTCATCTCAACATCAAGAATCCCTTTTGTCCATCACCACTCGCTCCCTGACGCACAATTAACTTAGTAGCCTAAATAGATTTTTCTTCTACTCCTTGTTTCATCAAAGCCAACGAAAGCTAAGATTCCCTGGATCCTAAAACTTCATTCTTAGGTGTCTTGGCCATACTCTATCAAACATACTTGCAGAAAAATGAATTGAAAGAGCTCTTATAACTCATAACATCTCTTACAATGTTCATTCAAGGACAGGCTTTAATAAACTATACATGCATTCAAACTCTAGAACATCAAGCATACACCCAACAAGAAACGGTCACTCGACAATCAAACTCCAGCATGAACCCACGCCAACCAACGCCACACAGACATTTTAACAAACAGTTAATACGCGTATCCCACTACGAAGCCCAAGAACAACCTATAATCCTTTTTAAAGAAAACTAACACTTACCTCATGTTTATGGGGTTCTGAGTGGAACCCATTTCAGAAGAAGAGCAACAACTGATCAACAACCGTCCATTTGAGGTCCCATGCTGATGATGACTCCTTAAGAAACCACTTTGATGGGTTCTGAAAGAACCCAAAGAAGAAGAAGAAGGTAAGAAAGACGATGACAAGTTTGATGAAGAAGGAGAAGAAGAGATGATGGGCATGAAAGAAGCTGAGATTGCCATTTACAAACTCGAAACACTCAAATGTTGTTACTGCCGCCAAAAAGATAAAATTGGTTTGCTTTGTGTGTATTCTTCCACAACTGATAATGGGATTTTAAAATTTTTCTCAAGCTTGTTGCTTGTGCGAGATGGGTCCAACCGGGTTCTCTTGGATAATGGTATTTTCTCGAGAAAATGATATTTCCCCGAAAATAAAATCTCGTGCTCGATACATGAGAAATATATCCACCAGCTTCTCTTGTTTCCTTTTCAAAAAGATATGTTTGGAAAGTAAGCAAGATTTCATATAAAATTATGTATTCTAATAAATTAATCTTAAAAAATAACTAAAATAAAAAAAAAAAAAAAACATTTTTTTATAATTTAGATTTCATAACCAATATTTTAAAACTCCTTTTGATTTTTTTTTAAAAATTTAATATAAATTTAATTATTTTCACAATGATCTCAATAAATAAATAAAATTAATTAAATTTTAAAATAAAGAAATGATAGTATTAGTAATAGAAATATGAGTAATTATCATTGACCACCTCTACATTTTTCATTTTTTTCACTCATATGAGACGTTTGTCCTTTTTCTCTTCTCTCATCCTTAAATTTTAAAAAAATCTCTTCTCAAGTCCTCTACTTAAAAATTCTATTAGTTAACATCTATTAAGCTCTATATTTTAATAAAATTTACCATTTTATCATTACTAACACATATAAAAAAAAAGA
>JANLJB010029439.1:0-15231 GCA_026212285.1 Bursera cuneata
TTAATCCTTATGTGGCAACAAATAAAAATTTTATTTTTTTAATAAATTATACGTAATACTTTAAAGATTCTTTACCTCTTCTAAGCTTGAGAATGTCATTCAGATGAATTTTCAATTGAAAAAGATAATACAGCTTCATCACCTACATCAGCACTAAATACTCAAGAAACGATTTTGATCCAATTTTTCAGACTCAATAACAGCAAAGAGAGAATACTAACGAATATAGGGCTATTATAAATGTTGATATGTAAAATGATGTTGGACATATTAATAATACTAAATAGTAGAGATTTGTTGTTACCAAATACATTAATGAACATTAAAATATATTTTTTTATATTGGTATTTCAGTTATTTATTTATAAAATTTATATTATATTTTTTTAAGTCCATGAAAGTTTATCAATCTCTTATTAAAAAAGTCTATCAATGTCTATAAAAATCATTAAAATGAAAGTCAATAAAAGTCTATGAAAGTCATTAAAATAGAAATCTATAAAAGTCTTTCATAATCATAAAAAGTCTATAAAAATCATTAAAAGTCTAAAAATCTATAAAAATTATTGAGTTATAAAAAGTCTTTAAAAGTCTTAATTGAATACACCCTCTTAAATTTTTTAATTAGGGATTACTTTTTAACTGTCATCTTATATTTGGTTTATCTTTACAATTCTTTCAATATTTAATTCAAAAATGCTTTTGGGAAATGCTTAAAAAAAAAAAAATTGAGTCTATTTTGTAATATTTAAGTGAGAAATTTTCAAAAATAAACATAACTTTAACATGAAATTTACCATCATTTGAGTACTCCAACCATGCAGGTAAAAACTTGTAAATGATTTGTTTCAATCTCAAGCCTGGATGAAAAAATCTATTTTTACCTTTTACAATGCATTTACAACGAACATCAAGTCCACAGAAAACCAAAATTATGGTCTACTGGTTTTGGTCTCAACTTTCAGAACTGAACATGAAGGAAAGCAACTGGTATCAATCTCATGCGTGTCATATGAAGATCCCTAAGCAGTCTTTAGGTTACAATACCGGCTTCTAGGACGTAAATAGTACCAATAATACAACAAGAACAACATCAGTACAATGCATCATACTAGCTCTTTGCAACCACTATATGTTTAAAATAGAACACAAAAATAGAGTAAAACACCATCACATAGAAATTGAAGTTCTTTCCTGCTCCATGTGGTTAAGACACCTTAATTTTATTATATAGGACGAAAAAAAATCTATTTCGTAACAGTATCTTAGAAAAGAGAGGGAAAAAGAGCAGCAATTCAGGAGATGAAGATCTTGGAAATAAAAGCAACATTAAAGAACTCAGCAAAGAGAAAGATACATGAAATAGCATCAACCTATCAAAACCAAACTGATTACACACTAACACTTCTTGTCCATGAGAATCAAAATACAATGCCGTGGTTTCCCAAAAATTGTACAGTCTACAGATATATACAAAGGAAGTGCTCCTGCTTTTATTGACAAAATATTTGGAACTATTTAGAGAAATAAAATTACATCCTATGCATCTTCAGCATCACTCACACTGGGGCGCGTATCAATGTAGACATCTGTAGAAAAGTCAATTTCATCGACGATCCTATCTCTGTTTCATAGAAATGATATATTTAAGAAGTAAATGGAACTGCCGATTGGGTGCAACTGAAAGAAAAAAGTTGTGTGTAAATTTACAAACAAGAGATGTACCTTTCGAGAACAAATTTCCCTTCTTTATACTTTTGGCTCTTCTCATGTGCCGACTCCTGCTCAGGAATAATGGCAATAAGAAAAGTTAGCAGGAGCACGCATGAACTCAGAGAAGTAGGTGCTCATGTGTGTGTATGTGCATGAGGCAGGAAGAGACAGGGAGAGAGATTACATATTTCCAGCCAACAATTTGGCCACAACAGCAGCAAAATATATCTCTCACAGTATGCATTCCTGAGAGCATCATCCTCTCCTCTAAAGCTCCAACAGTGACGTTTACCCTGAAATGTTTACCAATTGTAACAGGTATGATGGAAGCATCCATCTTGAGAATTATGATTGTGTCTCTCAAATATATTTATTTAGGGAAAAGAAAGGAAATGTGGTCAACTTGATTTCTTGAACCATAGATGGAAGAAACATAAAGGTCTCTCTCTCCTTTTACTTCTGAAACAACAAAATTACCAAAGAAAAATTCTGCCTAAAACATTAGAAGGTAAGATGAGAATAGATCTGTTTCTTTGTATCACTTATCAATCTAGTAAGGTAGTAATTCCAATACTTTATACCAAGATATCTTGATTGAGGTGTAAATAACTCTTAGTGGAAGTTACTCCATCAGGCAGTTATTTCTCATTCCCAACATGCTTGTCTTCCTGGTTTGTCCATTGTCATTTCATTCAAAACTTCTTCTATTTGGTTAGCTTGCACAATTTCATAACTGAAATATATATATATATATATAAATTTAAAAAAAAAAAAAAAACAATAACTTGAAGCAGTATAGAAGTACTCATGTAGANCAATTTCATAACTGAAATATATATATATATATATAAATTAAAAAAAAAAAAAAAAACAATAACTTGAAGCAGTATAGAAGTACTCATGTAGACAAGTAATATTCTAGCTAAGGACCCAATTCAGTTGTAGTACAACGCTGCACACAATGCTGAAAAGCAAAGATTAATCAATTCATCATCTATTAACAAATTTCTATAATAAATCAATTCCAGGAACTTGAAGAACTTACACATTACTAAAGAGGTATGCTTTTCCTCTCCGACAATGAAATGCCTGACCAAGTCAACCAGAAAGAGTTTATCAATCTAGGAGAGCAGTTCAATTACAATGCCGGTGTATCTATTATTGAACTAAGACGAATAGGCATTTTAGAATCAAGTTGAGCAAATGAAAAAAACTTTGTAGAAAGTGAAACTCAGTATTGCATGCTGTGAAGATAAATAAAGTAGATAAATTAACAAGTGTATAGGGCAGATGGCCTGGGGCAAGGTGATTTAGATTGAGTTTCTGTCAGGAAGATTGAAGAAAGAAGCAGAGTTGGCTTTCAATAAAGATGTGATAGGTTGAAGATTACTCATCATTTTTAAGCTTCAACGATGATTTCCTTCAACATTGTTCAGCTAAATTCCATGTTTATTAAGGAAGCTTTGCTGATTTACTTAACAAATGATTTGAGGTCTAACATGCAGAGGCAGATTTAGTTAAAGAGCTCATCGCGGATCAAACACAAGAAAACAAATGCAGACACTATCGAAAGTTTTTTTATCGTAAGCTAAGCCCCCGTCTGCAGCTTCGCAGATTGTTGTAAGCTAAAAGTAATTGGGCATATATTCAGTATATTTTCCATTGAGTTTCAGAAAACTTCCTTTATTCAATAAAAAAAAAAAATCTTTCTTTTACTTACGAATCTGGACATAATAATTGTTGATCACTCATGTCATGCACTTCTAATCTCCTAGATAACATCATCATATATCTCTTTCTGGTTTATTTCCCATTTTCCTCACACAGCCTTACCTATAAAAAGGCAGAAGCTCCTCGTCCAAATCCTGAACTTACCACCATCATCAACAAAAACCCTTAAAATCCAAGACTACTATAACAAATAAAAAATTATCATCATGTTCCATCTAACATTTGCAACAAATGACTACCAACAGAGTCATATAATTCAATTCTTCCCTTTCTTTTCACAAGTACCAGTAAAAACAATACCAAAAAAAGAAAAGTTATAAAAAATTACTAAAAAAGTACCAAAAGTACCCGGGAAACAAGATCATCAGGAAGGGCAAAGTGGGTTCTACAGAACTTGCATCTATAAGACCTTCCCTCTAACTCCACCACAAATATTCTACCCATGCTGTTTACTAATCTTCTTCTTCTTCAAATTCAAGCTAAGTTTTTTGAGAGAAAGAGACACTGACACGGGGACACATGCCCTTGAGTTCAAGTGTTAGGCATCAGACAGGGTGGTTTCACGTTCAAGATAAGAGCAAACTTGCTGGGCTCTTCTTGGACTACATGCTACTGCCCACCCACTATTCGGATATTCACCAAGCCATCTCTGTCAATTGGCCCAAAACATATGTAGAGTGGTTCTGTTTCACCTATATTATACCTTTTCTCAACAGTATCAAAAAATTATAATTAAAACGCTCTTATGAGAGACATCTACATAAAATTCCCCCAAAATTATATGATCTTACTTTTTGTTTATATTAAAACAAGAAATTTTCACAACTCAATGAAAGCGTGGCTCCAAACTAAACCATGTGCACATCTAGAAAGACATAACCATCCTTTAAAGCAAAACTATATGTATAAAAGGATTACTAGAATAAGAAAACTGCAATCTTAATTTTATGCATCGTCTCTCTTAAATTTTATTACTATTATTCTTGAAGGAATATGTGATTGAGTTAATGTATAAATACGTATAAGAGTGTCATGTAAGATTTATTTCACAAAGATTAAAAAATTTATGTTGTATGACTATGGATGTGACTGGTATAAGAGACATATTACTTAGATTTGAATTAATGATATATCATCGATGGTTGAATCCTTTAGAAGTCTACAAATAAGGCTTTATACATTGCCCAAATTACTGGTTGACATAAGTTTGTTAATTAGGCAATTTCTTGCATGAATCCACTAGCCTAATGACGTTGCGCAATTGTTTATAATCCAACGTTTCTTACTTTTTTGTTTTATAAGTTTAAAACTCTTAAATTAATAAATTTGATAATAAGATGGATCTTGCTGATATTTTGGAACTTCTGAAGGGTTTGTGATATTATCCTTTTATTAAGTAACATTTAAAAAATAAAATAAAGGTTAGAGCTGGGGAAAAAGCCTGCGGTTTCCTAGACTGGTCCAAGGAAAACCCTATTCCCAACTGGAGTAAGAAAAATCTTGAATAGTCAAATAATAGTAAAAAACCAGCTACTCCCTGAGCAGCACTTTTAAGGGACAGGCCGGTCACCTGACAGCCCAACAAACTCGGCCTTTAATTCGGGTCACACACAGCAGCCAGCTGCCCTATCGAACCACCTACATCTTAAAGCCCTACTTTCATAGACCAATACGTGGCATTCATCCGTTCAGTACGTTCTGTCTCACTCACAACACGCCGGCTTTAAGTGTCTGTCACCCTTGGGACACGTCACCACCACACCTCTCGCTGCCCTCTGAAAGATTCGTACAGGAGGCACGTGAATTCGATGACGTGGATGGATGGGATTGGGACGTGATGGTTTGATAGCATCTGTTCATGGACCTCATGCCTTGAAGTTGTCATAGAAAATCCTTTAGAAAATTAAAAAAGGAAAAAATGCTGGTGGAATCCAGACGACACGATGACTGGGACCCATCAAATGCGGCGGCCGACACTTTTTTTAAAGAGAACTATTTTCACACGTGGAATGATCTATGTTTAAATTAGTGCTTTACATTAATAGAAATTTTTATATATGCAATTGTCAATTGGTCGTATATTTTATAGTAAAGTAACAATACTAAAAAGTCTAAGATAATTATTATTCATTAAATTATAATTATTATACAATCACTCTTAAAATTAATCCAATAAAAAATTCACTATTATGGTAAATAATAAATATCAATATCAAGTTGATAGGATGGTTTTAAATATGTCTATGATCGCTATAAAAATATAGATTATAATAAAAAAATGTTAAGAGAAACATAAAGATAATTACAATAATGTGGAATCACCTTGACTTGTGTACCAAAGAACAGCAAATTGTAATTGATAAATAAAAAATTAAAACAAAAACGAAAAAATAAAAATCATTAACTTAAACGGCATCGGGCGGCGGAGGTGCAGTTAACGACAAGCCTAATCCTGACATCTACCTCGTCAACACGGAATTTCTAAGGAGTGGGTCCCGCACAGGAGCCGTAACTCGCCCTCTGATTGCATGGCATGGGTATGGCTGTCGGTGCCGCCTCTAATTAATAATTTAAAAAGAAAAAAAATCTCAAGAGGAAATAGCTGCACCGCACACACAAGAATTACATTCACACAAGCATTTGTCCACACGGACCCACAAGATACTCATCCTACATCTGAGCCGTCAGATCGTGATTAGTCCCTTGCTTGAGATACGTGCTACGAAGAGAGACAAGTACGTGAATCACGAGGAGTTTGGGTGCGAGACCCCACCGCGGGGACGCTCAATGCAACTATCGTTATCTTTTCTCTCTGTTTACGGTAACTGGTTAAGTTAGAGTTTGAAATATTCTTGATTTATATAATTAGAAATGAAAATTTGTTACGTGGTGGCTTCTGAGGCCTGTCCGTACAGGAGTGGGGGCGACAGCAGGTGACGTAAGCATGAAAACATATAGTTGCGTACGCTGAGCCCCTCGCTGGGCTGCTAAGCAACCATAAAATAATGATGATGCCCCCACGCCATGAAGCGTTAAGACCCAACAATGCCGCCTACATGTCTGTTGGTGTTCCATACTTTGATTCTACTTAAATTAAATGTAATTTTTATTGTTAAGGTTCACTTAATAAGATTTAAAATTTTTATTAAATTTCTGACACTAATTTATTATTATTACTAATGAATAATAAAATAATATTAATACTACTTTATAATTTTAAATGATAATTATAATCAACATTACGCAATTTTCATTTGCATAAAAATTAAAATACAAACATATGTCGAGTAACTATTTAAATTACTTTTAAGTAAGTTAGACAACTTGGAATATATAGCATTTATGGTAAATTTAATGGTACGATTTTTAATTAAAAAAGAGTAATTATCATTGACCATTATTATCTTTTCTTATTTTTTCACTCGTATATGATATTTATCCTTTTTTTTTTTCTCTCATCTTTAAATTTTGAAAAAATCTCTTCTCAAGTACTCCAATTAAAAATCTGTTAATTAACATCTATTAACCTCCATATTTCAATAAATTTACTATTTTATCCTTCTTAACATATATAAAAAAAATAATTTAATTTTTAAAAGATAATATTAAATTAAATTATCAAATTACCTTAATATATTTTAATACATATTAAAATTATTTTTTATAAATAATATTAACACATATTAATATTTATTTTAAAAATAATTTAATTATTTAATTTAATATTATCTTTAAATAATTAATAATTTTTTTTATGTATAAGTAAGAATAAAATTATAAATTTATCAAAATACAAAAATTAATAGATATTAACTAACCAAACTTTTATAGAGAGGACTTGAGAAAAGATTTCTTTAAAACTTAAAGAGTAGAGAAACAAAAAGACAAATATTTTATATAAATAAAATAAAAATAAAAATGATCAATAATAATTATTTATTAAAAAAATTAATATCTTTATATTTATATTTTTTCAATTTAAATAAATTTTTTCAATTTCAATTTACTTCTAAAAAGGAATTGTAAATAAACAGGATTGGAAGGACAAGCTCAATATCCAAAATCTACAAAACCTTAGACCGGATCCATATTCTACACGATAATAATTAGAAAAAATAAGAATAAAAATGGTAATGATCATATCATACGTGTTGCATTTCGAAACCTCGAAAGCATGCACTTGATTTTAATCTTGCTTTATGGTGTAATTATCTTCCTACAGATACATTTCTTTTTCCTTAAATTTCCCAGTAACCAAACAGCTCTTTATACTAATAGTTGGAAAAGAGAAAATAAGGAAAGAAAGACACTCTTGATATCAAACAATAACATGAAATATATTTCAGATCTAATTAATACACTAGCAATAATCGTTGAAACAACACGAAGAAACTCTTAATAGATTTCTCAGTTGCAAAAATATGATTAATTCAGCTCTCGACCTTGGGCGGGTTACTATATACACAATATCTTAGTCATCTCTGAAAATTACTAAAATATCCAGCACAAAAACACTCATGCGACTTCGGGAGGTGGAGGACGGTTAAGATCGATATTAAGATCAACCAGTCTTGTAACCGAGCTATGATCGTAATCGACAACAACGGACGAAGAATCCGAGTCACTATGGGTGGCGGCGGCCGCGGCTACGGGACAAGCATCACCCGCCGCCGAACAACGATCAAAACCGCGGGGAATGCCGGAGAAAACGTCAAAAAACAAAACCGGACGCGCCACCGAGACCGGGAAACATGTTACGCCAGCACCCATTTGGTTGGAGAGGCTGTTGAAAGCGAAGTCCAAAGCCGGCGGCGTAGGAGGCTGAGCCGGTGGAGGGGATGACTCCACGGTGCTGCTCTGGCTAGGGCTGCGCGTGATAGTCTCGTTGGGTGCAGGGAAATTGGTCTTGGCTTTGGCGCCGCGAAACTCACGCGCTGCGGCGTCGTAGGCACGAGCGGCTTGCTCGGCGGTGTCAAATGTGCCGAGCCAGACACGGGTTTTCTTCCCCGGGTCTCGGATCTCGGCTGCGTAACGACCCCATGGGCGCTTCCTGACGCCTCTGTATCTGATCTCCCTGGCGTCATGAATCGGATTCGGGTTAGCGGGTGGGTTGGTGGGCCTTTCTCTCGGAGCCATGGCGTTGTTGTGTGTGCTTTCAAAAGAAGAGACAGAGCAGTGAAAACTCTCGAGTCTTGAAGGAAGAAAGACAGGCTATGGCGGCTTTTATAGAGGAGAAGGAGAGAATGTGATAAAGCGACGTCGCTTTTTGAGGTGCTTGCTTGCTTGTTGGGTACAGTCAAAGCAAGAGATGTGGCTTCTCTTGCACGAACCAAGCTCACTTTGAATTGTGTTCTCAAATCAATTTTTGCCACGTTGATAATAGGAGCTATTCACCTCATCGTTACATTTTAACCTTTGTAATTAATTTAATTACAAAGAATGCAAAAGTTGTATTTCCATAATTTTTTGGTCAAATTTATTTATTTAGGTTTTATGACATTTAATTTCTCTTTATTTAACCTTGGAACTAAAAATAAATTGTATTCTATTTTGGTTTGTAATAGTGATCTTAAAACTTATAACGTTTTTATAACAATTAACTTTTGCTGGATATAATATATCATATTAATAATTTAAATAAATAAAATAAGTAATTATGAAACAATTAATTTTTTAATTACTCATTTTCATACAAGAATAATTTACAAAACTTATATTTCATGTTCCTGGTTGGTTCTTCATGTATGTTGATGAACAAAAATGAAATAACTCGTGTGAAAATCACGAAGCAAAAGCATAGAAGCAGCGTAGGGAGGGTCCACGAAGGAACGCTCTGACACGCGTCCCACGTGCAATGGCGCCTATGCTTTTTAAGTTTTTACTCGGCTCAGTCAACGAGTACTTTGACTCGATGGTTCACAAAATTATTATGCTACAGTGCCGACCGCAGCCAAGGCTAGTGGCCCGAGTACAACAATAATAATATACTGACACGTAGCACGCGGTATTTTTGAAAACGTGGCACCAGATGGGTCCAAGGGCGGCGCTGCATAACGGCGGTTATGACGGTCACCTTGTCTGCCGTTTGTTGTTTGTTCCTTAGTGTAAACGGAAATAACGGCCGTGTTTTGGTTAACCTTTTTTTTAATGTTTTATTTAGTTGAAGATTTGTCGGTATTCTCCGGCCTCTCGCCGCGTGACCCGGATAGGATCTAAACCGGACCCGCGTGGAAGTAGACTCACTTCACGTGGGATCTGATTTGCTCGATTTGTGATGTCTCTTCAAATAGTGACACATGTTTATCAGAAGCCATACCGAACAAGGGAGGAGATGTTCTGGTACTCCGACTGTACCTGCACGCATAAAAATATTTCGTATCAAACCGTGCCACGTGGATATTTCCTAATATAATTAAAAAATCCACGGCAGGAGTTTTTTTATTAAATATATATTTTTATATTTTTAAATACAAAATACTTTGAGTTATGAAATTTTCTTACACAACAAAATAAGAAATGAATTAAGAAGAACGGATGGTTAAGAAATAATCTCAAAATTTTAAATGAAAATTCTTTAATTACATTTACCTAACTTTAAAATAAAATACAAAAAATTGGCAACCACATGGCTAATCTTGGGAACTTAGTCCCACATGTTGATAAAGGGGAAACATTACATATTCTTATTAACAAATCTTTCTAAATGGAACTCATAACTAATGTATTGTTGGCTAATGAAGTAATGATATTCATTTGGATTTAGAACAAAATTCTTGGTAAGGTGGGCTTGTAAGTGCACCGTCCATTATTGTGTCGTTATTCTTTGCTTTAATATTTTGTATATATGTACCAAAAATCAATAAAAATTTTGTTTTAATTGTATTTTGATGAAAATAAGTATAGATATTAATTTCAATTGATTTATTAAATTATAGATATGATTACCTAACTATTTAATTTTTTCTTAAAAAAAATAAGGATGAGATGTATTTAGAAAAATGGGGTGCAAAAGATATTTTCAAAAGTACATGTTTCACCATAATTTACAAGATGTTGTTGTACGGTGTGCCCAGCCCTTCGCTTTGATTTTTGGGCTTCTTTAAAATTTTGGGCCTTTGTTTTAAAAACCCGTCCTTAAGTTCTGTTAATGGGTGTTAGCTATGAGGCCCAAATGAGCATTTGATGACCCGTATGCACTTCCTTACCAGTAGTATTTTGTAAGCGCTTATTCAGGAAGCACTTTCACATCTCTATTCTATGCACCTTCTTAAACGCTGGCACGTCAAACATTACCAAGTCCCAGTAAATGCAACATGAATTCCTTATTTCGTCCGTTGAAGAACTTTTCCCGCGAAACCCTTCAACAGAAATTCAGATTCTATATTCATTTCACCACTAAAACTACTAAACATCTCTCTTATTACTCAATTGTTGCGCACAAAAACCTAACCATTACTAACTTTCCCGCCAAAAACTTTGACTTCCATTTGCTTGGCAGAATCAATACCGCCCATTTTGCTCACTCGCTTGCTGATTCTGATGAAACCACTAAGTTTCAGCAGTCCCCAGATGACGAAATTGTAGAAAAAGTTCGAAACGTTCTCAAGATCCATGGGAACAGTTCAAGGCAAGAGGTAGAGAAAGCTCTAAATCAATGTGAGCTAAAATTGACTGATGAATTGGTTATAAGTATTGTTAATCTTATTCGCTTTGATTGGAAGCTTGTGTATATGTTTTTCAAATGGGTATCTAGAAACTGTAACCATTCACCTGGGACTTGTGTTTACAATGAGATTCTTGACATTCTTGGAAGGATGCGGCGTTTTGAGGAGTTGATCCAAGTGTTTGATGAAATGTCTATGAGAAAGGGACTTGTGAATGAGAAAACATATGGAGTCTTGCTTAATAGATATGCAGCTGCGCATAAAGTGGAAGAAGCGATTAGCATTTTTAATAAGAGGAAGGAATTTGGGCTCGAGAATGATATTGCGTTTCAGAGTCTTTTGTTGTGGCTGTGTAGGTATAAGCATGTGGAAGATGCGGAGACGTTTTTTGAATCCAAGAAGAATGAGTTTGGTTTGGATATAAAGGCTAGGAATATTATTCTTCACGGATGGTGTGTGTTGGGCAACGTACATGAGGCCAAGAGATTTTGGAAGGATACAATTGCGTCCAAATGCGAGCCAGACTTGGTTACTTATGGAACTTTCATAAATGCCCTGACCAAGAAAGGGAAACTGGGCACAGCAATGAAGTTGTTTCGAGCAATGTGGGAGAAAGGGTGCAAGCCGGATGTGGCAATTTGCAATTGTGTCATTGATGCACTTTGTTTCAAGAAGAGGATTTCTGAAGCTTTCGAAGTTTTCCATGAGATGGGTGGGCGAGGTTGTCTCCCAAACGTCACGACTTACAACACATTTATCAAGTATCTATGCAAGATTCAGAGAATGGAAAAGGTTTATGAGCTGTTGGACGAAATGGAACAGAAGAAAGGAAATTGTTTGCCTAATGATATAACTTACAATTACCTGCTCAAGACCTTGAAGAAACCTGAACAAGTTACTAAGATTTTGGAGAGTATGGAGAGAAATGGATGCAAGATGAGTAGTGACACCTACAATTTGATTTTGAAGCTGTATGTGAAATGGGATTGTGAAGAAAAAGTGAGAGATGCATGGGATGAGATGGGGAAGAGGGGAATGGGACCTGACCAGCGATCTTATACTATTATGATTCATGGGCTCTATGACAAGGGAAAGTCGGACGATGCTTTATCTTATTTTCATGAAATGACATCAAAGGGAATGGCACCGGAGCCAAGGACCAATAAATTGGTGAATACCATGGAGTTGAAAGATAGAAGAACATGAGAAGGTGAATGTCGTACAAAATAACGAGCCATTGAGGCATACGCATAAAAGAAAATGGAAGACAAAAAATAGGTAATTTTTGTTATATTTTGAGTATTACCTGAACTAACTATTATCTTCACCTAGAAAGTGATTTTAGTGGAAATACTGATATATTGCTTTTTCTGCACTTACGATTGAGATTTTTTACAAGGGTTTTGTTATTCTTCACATATGTTTATAACCTATTTTTCTATTTAAATTACAAATTATCTTGAAACTAGAGCTATTACTAAAAGAAATCATTTGTTTGTTTTTTATAAGAAACGCATTTGCAGTATTCATCAATCTCACCTATATGACTGCAGATTTGTAAGATGGAGATAAGTTTTGCTCAACAAGAATGATCCCTTGTATCATTTTAATCTGCACTTAACAACTTGCCAAAATCTTTGTATAGTTTAACCTTTGAATCAAGACTTATTGGAAAGTCAGAACGAGGAAGTAAGCACATGTCAAAGCAGGGGGCGAATCTCCTACTCCTGCCTCAATGCCCCAATGTCGCCAAAGATAAACCTATCTGCTGCTGGATCAGAACTCATAAGTACTATTACCGGACATTTTCAATCCGTACAAGGTACAATGTTGGAAACGTTGATAATATGTTGCTGGAATTACCAAGTTCTTGAAGTCAGCTGTAAAGAAGTTGAGTGGCAAGTCAATTACACCTTCATTCTCTGCAGGATCTAAGATTCCTAGTGGCTATAACAGTGTACAAGAGAACAATCCGCCTTGTTCATGCCCACATAATTAACATTGACAAAAAAGTTGATAGTTCACACCAAATTACATGCCCAAATTTAATTAATCAAATCTTTTTGTACTAGAAACATAGCAATTCTCAGATGATTATTTATTAATATATACATGGGGATTTGCAACTCCCTGACTAAAAGAGTTTCAATTCCAGCAGCTTATTACTCTTTTTAAATTATGTTGCAATAGATTCGTATGAAGAGAACCCTAACCTCATTTAATGAGATTACCATCCAGTTCCATACTTTTAACTCAAATAAGAACAGTTTGCTTCATCTAACGAATCTAAACAAAAATAAAAAAGAGAAAAAGAAAAAAGGAAGTCATATCTATGCAAATGAATTGATGAGGTGACATCTAATATGAATCTAACGGCAGAGAACTTGGGGGAACATCAAGCCATGGTTCCTCAGTAACATCATGTAATTGCATGTTTGGTCTTTCAAATTTAGACAATTTTTGCTAAAAAATGAGAAAGAGTTACCTTTTTTAAACATTTTCAACGACAACAATCACTATATGAAATCAGAAGTTAACAATTGTAGTTGCAGGTATTCAGCTTCACTGAGTACCAAATTTGTCCTAAAAAAATAGCTGTACCGTATTGAACAAGCAAAAGTGGATGGACATATGCTTTCTATCCCAGCCAACAACTAGAATTTCATGTTTTCAGTTCCCTTAACCAATTTGATTAACAAAAGCAGCTCTAATATATCGAGCTAGCAAAAATGGAGGATCACAGGCAGCTAATCCTGAAAGGTCTTCTCTCTCGATTCATTTTACCTCAGAAAACTTCACGTGACGTTTTATAGTAGGGTCATACTTCTTGATCTCAAGTTTCTCCTTGTTCTTGGTATTTCTCTTCTTGGCATAGAAAACTCCAGTCCCGGCAGATGAAACAAGCCTGACAACTTTTACATTCTTCTTCTTCTTTGTCTCCCCTCTCCCTTTCCTTTTCCCAGTCCTCTTCCTCTTCCTCTTCCTCTTATTCTCCGGATCACCGCCCCTTTTTCTACTCTTTATCTGTCATAAAAAAAGTTTCAGATCAGATGTTTCCATTTTTCTTGTCCCAATTGTAAGATGACAATGCTTTTAGTTGAAGCAAAATGCGAAATGAATCCAATAAATGCTAAAGCAGCAACACTGCTCTAATCAAAGCTAAAAATCATGGAAGCACAGCAATTGACAACTCTAATTATAAAACCAATATTCTTTTGCATCATTTTTATTCAATGAATTGAAAACAAATCATGAAACATAAGAGCATTTTTTAACCAAATACACCTTAGAACTCCCCTTCTATGTTCTAAGGTGCCTAACATGCCCTATTTTTTTCCTCCAAGGTTCCAATGATTCTCTGAAAATCCTAATAATTCCTCCATAATTTTTATGTGTTCATCAACAACACAACAGACCAGAACCTCATGTTTCTTAATCAAAGCTTGGTCCTCTTCTTTCCTAGTCAACACAACAAACTTAAGGGAAAATAAAACAGAAGGTAGTAATGAAGGACAAAGAAACAAACCCATTAATCAGAACAGGAGCTTTTGCAAAAAAGGGTTTTACCTTTCTCAGCCTAGAGTTGGGAGCATATCTTCTGGCCATGCAAATAACAGATTGTCGGATTGGCCTTTGAACATTGATCGTCGACAAACAACCTAATAACAGTAAACAAAACCCAAAAGTTTAACGCAAACTAAAACTTCACTAAATCGTACCTGAAAATGAACTTCCACCCTCCACAACCTGGTGGGTCCCTTCATTTTTCAGAAACAGTAACGTTTTACGTAAAAAGATGCTAACTTTTCTTGTCTAGCTTCTTAAATTTCAAATTTTTAGCTTTCTGAGAAACAAAACAGAGTGTTCAGAGAAAAGGGTTGCTCTTCTTTGCAGTAAGCTTGCGAACTAGTGAAACAATGTAAAGGCGATGAGTAAATGCAAATGAGACAGATAGGAGAGAGACAAAGATGGTCTGTGAAAAAGATGCAACCTTTGAAGAAGACACTGTGAGAGAGACTTGTGGAGAAACTGATGGACCTGAAAGTAGCCAAAGTTGAGTGTGGAGAAGAAGCAAAGTGGGGGTTGAGAAATGGGTTTCTTGACTTGCAAGAAAGAGTAAAGC
>JANLJB010029440.1:1377-15247 GCA_026212285.1 Bursera cuneata
GGATACGATACTTGGACTCACCGAGGACTATAATTAAGACTACCTACACTTAGGTAACACTTTCTAAGATGTAGCATTTATGTTCCATATGTGATCAATATTTATTGTATGTTTGTTAACTATCAATCATACTTTTGACTTTTTGTTAAAGTAAAAATCAGATTAAAAGGGAATCATAGTTTATACAGTACATGACGCACTTCAATTCCAGAGAAATCTCAATACATCTTAAAAGTTTGATGCTAATATTGGAACAGTTTAAAGGTTTTAAAACGTCGAACAATTAACGAAATCAGTTAACTTGAATAAGTTTTTTCCATTGTTATATTCTATATATACAATCAAATTGTACAACATGATGTATCTTTCAAATATTGGTTGTATGGTTTCCACTTAATTTATTAAAAATATTTTATTTTTTATCCATCTAATAAATATGCATCACCTAAAGTTAAATGAATTAGATGATTACTGCTTAACAGAGATTCAAAGAACATTATTTAAGGAAAATATCGGCCCACGTCGATTAATGATTATGACATGCACATCCTTCAACCACTCTAAGGGTCCGTTTAATTTGAACTCCGGAATCGGAATGGGAATCAGAATCGGAATGGAGTGGAATCAGAATCGGAATGGTTATTCATTTCTTCTATTTGGTTCAGTATGGAATCGGAATCCGATTCCTGTGGAAGTTGTTTGGATTATAAAAAGTCCGGAATCGGAATTAACATCAAAATTTCAAATTACTCTTTGTAAAAACATATAAAATAATAATAATAATTAATATATATCATTATTATCATAAAATATGAATTTTCATCTTTCTTGCACTTTATTTATTTTTTTACCTTTTATAAAAAATATTATAATATTTTTTTAATTTATTAATTTTTTTAAAATATTATAACCTTTTATTAATCTTTTTAAATATTATAACTTTTTTGACATGTTATAATTTTTTAACTTATTGACATTTTTTAAAATATTATAATTTTTTAATTTATTAACCTTTTATTAAAAATATTATAATTTTTTAAAATATTATAATATTTTTTAAAAATTATAAATTTTTTAAAGTAGAAAATAGTAAAAAGTATTTTAATATTTTTTAATTTATTAACCTTTTTTTAAAATATATAAACTTTTTAAATTTATTAACTTTTTTAAATATTATAAACTTTTTAAATTTATTAACCTTTTTTTAAAATATTATAATATTTTTTAATTTATTAACCTTTTCTTAAAATATTATAATATCTTTTAATTAATTTTACTTTTTAAAAATATATTATAACTTTTTTTTTCTTAAAAAGGTAAAAAGCCTTGCTCTTATTTGATTCTAGTCAGGAATCAAATTTGATTCCCAAGGGGGTGGGACGGAATGGCTCATTCCCATTCCTGGGGTAATGGGATTCCCATTCCTAGGCTTTTTTTTACCAACCAAACAACAAGAATGTGAATATCTCATTCCCATTCCCATTCCCATGTCTAATTTTACCCAACCAAACGGACCTTAAAAGGGAAATTTACATGACCCCGGAGATAAATTTTAAAAAAATCTTAACTCCAAATATTTATTAAACTAATATTTATCTTCTAAAAACTAACATTTACTTCTTAGATTTTTTTAGGGAGAAGTGTTGATTTTTGGGAGAACAATATTAATTTTTTAAAGATAAATATTAGTTTAATAAAAATCTTAAATTAAATATTTTTTTAAAATTTATTTGGTGGGTCAAAGTAAATATCTTTGCTCGGAACAGATCAAACCGTACCTTAATAGTCCTGAAATAAAGTAGTTGGAGACGGTTTCCTCATATAGGACTGTAATGGACATACTCTAAAATCCTTCGTCGGCTAGTTGGATGGCTGCTATTATCTTTTTATTTATTATATAAAAAATGATAAAGTAAGGGACAAAATGGATTGTAACTTGTGAGGGAGCTTGTAGTGCCCCTGCCTATCCTACTTCAACCTTTCTTTGCTTTAATAGTTTTAGGACAAAATAATATATAATTACTTAAGGTCCACATTAACAGAGATAAAATATTTTGTTATATAATCAAACAAGAGCAGAAGGAAATTAATGATGTACAACAAATAAGTAATCATGCGAATAAATGAATGTTATGAATTTTTTATAATTTATGAAATTCTGTTTTCTGATTTTGTTATGATAACGTTGGAAGAAAGATATTTGTTATTAAGGTTAAGTGGCCATCATCATCACCAGCTCTCCATAAAGATAAAAAATAAATTATTATTCCATAAACTAGCAGAACAAAATTTCATTATTACCACCTTACTTTAAAGTTGCATTATTAATATTAAAATAATATTTTCACTCAAACTAATTTCAGAACTTAATTATTAATCGTCATCTTTTCATAAAATATATTTATAAAAAAATCATTCTCACTTCCGTGTACTAACTTAGTTATACATTATTTATATTAAAAACTTAAATATTAAAATAATTAAACTCATATTTATGATTTTACCCTTTTTTTAAAGTGATAAACTTCACATGATTTGATAGCCCAAATAAATAAGTGATCATGTACTTGAATTTTCCTCACTCTCAAATATATATATATTATGTTTGGTCTACTTGTAAAGTCTATTAAGACATATGAGGATTACTTCATATGTAAGTGCCTACGAAACCTTTATACATGAGACAAATTATTAAAAGTTTAAATATTAAAATCAAACCCACGTTACTTGCAAACTTAAATTTGTAGAAAAGGATAATGCACTTGCTCAATTCTTATATATTAAGACTTTAAGATCTTAAACAAAATTAAAAGGGTAAAATAAATAATATATATAACTAAGGAGAGATTAATAGTGTCAGTTTGGATTGTTGATTGTTAATAATTAATCATTTTATTTCCTAAGCTACCAATTTGGATGTTTGATAATTCATTCTAAAATTGATTTAAGTCTTAAGTTATAAAATAATTCAATTTTTTAAAGAGGATATTTCTCTGACCCCCCAATAAATTTTGAGAAAATTTTAACTCTATATTTTTGTTAAATTAAAACGTGCCCTCTAAAATTATCACTGTTTTTATAAAAACTAAAATTTGACCCCCGAAAATCTGGTGGGTTAATGTTAGTTTTTGGAGGATAAATATTAGTGTTCATTTTTTAGGACTAAGTATTAGTTTAACAAAAGTATAAAATTAAGGTTTTATCAAAATTTAACTGAGGGATCATTGTAATTTTTTCATTTTTTAAGGATTTTAAAGCAAGATGTTAGATGTTGTTGAAATTTTGTTTTTACTTTAGACATGTGAAGTCTTTAAACAATGCGTGATAATATTAGAAGACAAAATTATCCTACCTATTAAAGGGTATTTACAAAATTACTTTTAATTAATAATAAAAAATTATTTAATTACATTGACAATTTAATAAATTTTTTAGAAAATGAAAAATAAAACTATACAAGTGTAATTGAGTGCACTCGACGACACTAATGACACCACAATGATTGACAAACACAAATCTTCATGACAGGAATGATGGCATCGACTTGGGAACCCAAATTTCCCTGCAGCATCGGCAACGGCCTAGCAACTCTTTGACAACTTTTTAAATTAAAAAATAATGATATTACTTTAATTTAATCTTTTAATACATTCTTTGTTAATTTTAATAGTTATTTAATTTATTAATGAATATTTATTTATAAATTTATAAATTAGTATTTTAATAATTTGAATCCAACAACAATATTTAAAAGTTGATTTATTAAATACCTCTATATTAATTTTAAAAAATATAATAATTTCTAATATTTTATTTATCAAATATTTATCAACTTATTTTATAAATTGATTATTTTTATAACACATGAAATGATATTTTTTTAAACTATTATAACTCCATAATAGTCAAATATATATCACACATATCGGAGAGTTGCAAGCAAACTTATGAAAAGGGACCCATTTAAACTTAATTACCAAATTGGAGAGTCATGTTCCTTTGAATAAGAAATTTCTGAAAACACCTTTTTTTATTAATCATTATCTTTGTCATTATTCAGAAATTTCTGATAAATAAACCAGAAAAGTTATTGTAGTTGTGCTGATTTAGTCCAACGCAAATTATCAAGTCACCTGCACAAATAAAGGACAACTATGATTGTTTCCGGCGTTGATAGTTTACGTCTAATCTTCAAATAGTGATGTTATCTAACCCCAATTTATTAACTCATTAGCCTCCATTTCTTACAGTATCTAACGAGGAAAAATTTTCTCCGAACCCCCAATTCAATTTCAAGAAATATTTAACCTCATATTTTTATTAAACTAATATTTATCTTTAAAAAATTATCACTATTTTTCTAAAACTAACACTTACCCCCCGAATATTTAGGGGATAAGTGTTAATTTTTTAGGGACATTTGAGGGGTAAGTGTTAATTTAGTAAAAGTGTGGAGTTAAGAATTTTTTTCAAATTTAATTGGGGGGTTATTGAATTTCCTCATCTAACAAGTGCTGTCAAATCTAATTCTAAGTTCATTTTTGTAGGTATCTTATGCACTTCTGTTAATAATGAATGGGCATGTTTGGTGGGCTTCACTATATCGTATTAAACTATTACGTTATTTAATAAATAATACAATACATGTGTTTGGTTTTAATTTTATATCGTATTTTATAGTATAAAGTACAACTTTTAAATGCATATACATAGTATTAAATTGTGCAATCTATAGTTAGATGTTAAAAATTACATTGTATTGTACTAATAAAAGAAATTTTAATTAAACTCTAATGAAATGATGATTATTATTATTGTAAAGGACTTGACTTTAAGTGTTCAATACTAAGAAACCATGTAGTCTAAAAAGCTTAAGCTCTTAGTTAGGATCCTAACTGACAACTTAAGCTTTCAAATAAGGCCAAATAATAGTATTAAGCTTGTCATTTCACACTTGAAACTTAGGATCTAATCTTAAGTGCCTAAGAATAAGACTCGATCTTGAGCATCGTGGGCTTGGGATTCGACGCCAATGTCCCATGGCCCAGGACCCAATCTCGAACTTCTCGACTCACAAGACTCAACCTTGAGCTTTCAGAGACCTAGGTTTAACCACTAGTTTCTTCGGGTTGAGACATACCTTAACTATCTCATGGCTTGGGTATCGACTTTTAGCATCTTGGGGTCAGGACCCGACCCTATGTGTCTTGGGCTCAGATTCGATCTTGAGCATCTCGGGCCCCTGACTAGACCCTGAGCTTCTCAAGCTTGGGAAATGACCTTGATTATAGACCACATATCATAAACATAGTTCTTTTTAAATTTTTTGTTGTAAATTAATGCAATACATTGTTGCACCAAATGAAATTTAATTTCTTCTATGTTATCAGCACAACCCTGCGAGGTTAATTACTTACTCTCAAATGTCATTTGCTCGACTTTTTTTTTTTAATCTCGTTTTACTCTGTGTGTGCGCATAATACAGATAATTACGGTGGCCTGTTCTTAATTATCTTCTTCTTTTTGCATTGACAACAAACCTACGTCCTCTCCTTGACATTTTAACTCTTTCTCTACAAACCTAATCTCATGAAAACACAAGCACTCCATCTAACCCTAATATTCATTATAAATGAAACTAATTCGTAAAAATCAACTCTTAGAAACCATATTTTTAAGTTGAAAGAGGCCAAGTGTTCTTTGTTGTTTATTGTGTGTGCATATTCGAAATCTGATCGAAACATTTTCCATGGAAGATTGTTAGAGTGTGATTTGAATCCTACTTCTTGGAGAAATTCTTTTAGGATTCGGTTTTATGATTTGCTCTTGATTAAGATTCTATTTTCCTAATTATGGTTAACTTCTATTATACTAGTTGACTCCTATAAGAAATAGGATTGATAGAAGGAATAGAAAAATAGAATTATTATATCAATAGGAGTCCTGCTCCTATTAGACTCCTATTAGGAATATAAGATCTTTATATACACCTATAAATATAGGGATTGAGAATCAGTTCAAGTTAACGAAGAGATGTGAGAAAAGAGTACTAGACATAAAGGGTAAATACTCTTAGTATTTTAGGAGTAGAGATTTGGTTCAACACCGATAGAGCATGTTGCTCTGTTATATTAGGCATCGGGTAGAATACCTTCAGGCTGAATGATAGTAAGCCTTCATGCACTAATATATTTAGCATTGGGTTGGTATTTGGTAGAGCACCTGTATGGTGTGTTATCTCTTGTACTCTTACATACTTATGATCTAGTGGATTTATTTCTTCGTCCGTGGATGTAGGCAATTGAAGCCGAACCATGTTAAATATTTTGTCTCTTTGTATTGTTTGAATTTTACCAATCTTGATGTTATTTGTTTCCGCATAATTCCCTTATAAGTGGTATCAGAACTCGTTTAATTTTCTTACAAAGATAGATCTAGACCTAAGCTTCTATAATCTAGCCTTCGTAAATTCATCTTTTCTTTTAATTTTCTGATCAGTGACACTTACATATGTATCTATATTGTGTTAAATTAATTGACCACTACTTTACTTCATTATTGATATATTGTTTCTATTTTCAACTTTCTCTTCTAAGTTAGACTAATTTTGCAAATATAAAATTATTTGAATTATATGTGAAGTATCTGAATTAGTTTACAGTATAAAATCTATTGATTAATTCTTTTTTAATAAAGTGAAAATTAAGGCCTTACATGACAATTGGTCAAATAATTGAAAAGGCCGGGTGGGTTACAGTGGCTTACATTGTATAAATATAAAAGCATCCTAAAATTTCAGGACATGAAAGACGCAATAACAATGTCATTATCTTTAAAAGTAACATTTATTAAAATTTCTTAAGCAATGACTTCATGTTTGGAATGGATAACATATTCAGGGATGTAGGAATTTCTTAAGCAGATAGCTTCATGACATCTTTTAATTTCGTCTCCGATTTTAAGGTCAATTCCACATTCTTTCTATAATTTGTTAAAATCTCATATTCTTATAATTTTAGTACAAATTATAATAATAGATAATAAATAAGTATACAAAGAAATAGCAAGAGAGAAAGATGGTGAGACGGAAGGATGATATGAGAAATGTAAAAGCAAAATGCAATTAAGAGCAGGATAGGATAAGCAAGTAAAGGAGAAGAACAGATGAGATAATGAGGATATGAGAAAATCAATTCAATCCTCTCTTCATTCGTAAGATTTACAAGTGTAGGGGAGGTCCATATATAGTGTAGTCAACCACCCATTTCAACCAATCAAAACTAGCCTATATTACAACCAATGATAATCGTCAATGTACAATCCAATTGCATATTGCCATTCTGCTAGCCAATCAAAATCTGCCAAAGCTATTAACAATCAGAACGCTGCTGACACGTACTATATTTGTGGTGGAAATCCAACTTATTTTATAACGCATGTGACATCCTTTGGTTTCCAAAATGCAACATACCTCGTCTGCCGTCAATTATGTTCAGTTAAAAATATTAATAAAAAAAATTATATGGTCAATTGATATACTAAAATCAAAAGGGATAATATCAAATAGTACCATTTTGTTTTGACCTAATCTTAAGTAGAAAGTACGTTTATCATTTTTATCAACTAAATCCTTAAAATTTGCTTTTTTTTATCAACGGTTAATTTTAATACCAAAAATTATATATTTACCCCTACTTAAGTTTTTTTAATTTTAAATTTTAAAAATGAAAATAAAAAAATAAAAATTTATTTATTATGGGAGTATAATTTGTTTATTTTTTATTTATTCTTTTTTTGTGTTAAAATTAAGAAAATAAATTTTAGTATGGCAAATATGTATTTTTTGGATTAAAATTAACTGTTGATTAAAAAAAGCAAACCTTAGGAGTTTAGTTGATAAAAATAGTAAACTTATTTTCTGCTTGAGATTAGGTCAAAACACAAGGATACTATTTGATATTGTCCCAAAATCAAAATGAATCAAGTTGAACAAGTTTAGTTAGATGAGAATCCTTTGATCAAAATCAGGTCAATAGTTATACTAAGATCTAAGATGTTATAAAAATAATAAAATTAAAATATATATACTGAAATCTAAGAAAAAAAAGAAGCTATATTTTTAATGAAATAATAACTAAAAAAAATGATGATGATGATAGATAATGCATAAATTTAGTGGGTTAGACTATTATGACTTAATTTTTTTTACTTAACTTCTTATAATCTTCCATAATTATTAATCTACTATAATCCGATGATTATGGAAGGAAATTTAAAAGGTAATTATCATTATATAAACTCAATAATTTTCTAACCATTGAAATTGTAGTTAATCAATGATTATGAGAGAGTGTAAGAAATTAAGTAAAAAAAAAAGTTATAATAGTCTAACTCAAAATTTATTTATTTATTTAAAAAAATTAGATTAAAATCTTATATACCAAGGCGGATTTTCACCCAAATAGATGAGAAGGTGAAGCCAATTAATTGGCTGTCCAAATTCCACTTTCTTATTGGCTTATTTGAAGGTAAAGTCTATTGGTTATTTTAGAAGGTTAATGCCGTCTTATTGGTTGAAGCTTCGGCAAACCTAATTGACTCAGTGAGTGGTAAAATTTCATTGGTTCATCCCTTGGCATTTTAGTTAGTTCTTATTTTTGCAGATTTTTCATTTTAAAGTCAGCGGCAGTAAGATCTATAAATAGCCCTGTAATTCACTTTTAATAGGCATATTTTACCGGAATCTACTAACAATCAGTTGATGGAGAAAATACGTGAAATTTTTAAAATTAAAGGATGTTACGTGCGATTTCACTAAACCATAGGAGAGATGTGTAGAACTTATCCCAGTATTATTATTTTCACTCAGTTCCTTGTTTAAAAAATTCTCAGTTCTTAATATGCATTGGGATTTTATTTAGTTCATCCCAATGGAATTCCAAGTTCCTTGTTTTATAATTTTAGTTTTTCCCTTTCTATTATTCTAGATTGATTTTATTATTATTATTATTATTATCAAGAGCGGAGCCAATATTTTGATTGAGATGAGATTGAAATATACACCAATCTTTAAGGATACATAATTGAATAATATTTGAACTAAAATACTACGAAATAGTAACATTATTGGTATCTATATATATAAATATAAACAAAATCACAAAATAATTACGTTTTAATTTTTCACCTAAAACAATTCACAAATTGATTTAAATGAATCAACCTAATATAAATTAATATAGTTATTGATTTAACCAAAATCTCAAATCAATATGTATATTTTAAAATATAAAATGAAGAAAACAAAAGAAAGAAAATTTACAATTAATAATCTTTAACAATACAGCAATTTAAAATTTATAACTGTGAAAAACTTCAAAGAATCAAACCCAAGCATGACATGAATGACAATTTAAAATTAATAATCTTTAACAATTCGTCCTTTTAATTCTTGAGAATATATACCCAAGCATGACATGAATTTCATAAATTACAGATAGCAAGTTTGATCAAAAAGTTCGATTTAGTAATAGAAAATTCGGTTTTGATGTTTTCTTAATGTGATAAATACCCTTTTAGTGTTTAGTTAAAGAAAATAAATAATGATCTTTATTTATTTAAGGTAGCAAATTAATCATTTATATATGCGTTTTTTGAAATTCATACTAAGGCAACTAAATAAATGAAAAGAGTTTTCTTAAATTTCAAGATACACATTAATGAAATTACAATCTAAATATATCTAAAATTTCCTTTAGTAGCCCTTCTATCAATTCTTATCTTAAATGTTGGGGCAGCTTTTAAGAATTTTGTTTACTTCTTATACATTTTTAATTTATATATACAAAATTATATAATAACGAGACTCATCTCAAATCTTGTATCTTAAAGTAATGTATATTTAATTCATAATTGTCAAGTGGATGGTTAAATGATGTAATGAATAATGTAATAGTTTTAAATTTACGTTATGTCATTTGAAACTGCATCACTACCCTCAAAAACTATACCGAGCCACCCTTTGGCCTAAAAAGACTAGGCCTTTCAAGTCAAAAGTATCTTCGTCCCTAAATTTACTATTTATGTTTCTATTTATTGTGTGTGTGTGTGTTTTTTTTTTTTTTTTTACAATATTGATCATGCATAGTTGCTTCCCCATTATGTTTCTCAAAATTAAAATTAATTAATTAATGGATCACCTATTTTGTCCATTGAAAAACATAAATATTATTTTTTTTCATTGATAATCTTATTTGTCAAAGAATAATAGAATAAATTTAAAATGAAATATTATTTACTACAAAACTTTAAAAAATTAGAAAATTAATTTATGATATAAAAGCAGCCTAATTTAACATTTTCGCCTTAGACGACAGCCGACACTAAATCAAACAATTTTTTTTAGGTACACGGCGATGCACCTTCCCATGCACAAGAAGAGAACAATGAGACCCCGCACGTTAGAAAAAGAAAAGATATAGACAAATTGAGTTTTGAGGCTGATTTGATAGACAAATGACCAACAAAGTGAACAACATCCATAACAGAGGAAACATCAAAGGCAGAACCAGAGAATCAGAAACCGAAGAAGCTCTCACCAACTGCACTTACATCCAATGAGCCCATCTCCCTTCCATTTTTGCGTCTCCATCTTCCGCTTTGTCCGAATCAGGTCATCCCTTCAATTGGGATAGAGCTTCCACCACCAAAATAATCGAAAAAGTTAAGCAACTAAGAGGCAGTGGCCACCACTCCCTACCGCCATGCCACCATAGGGATGCAGCAAGCCTAAATCCAATAATAAAGCCACTGGTAACTCCCAATACATGCAACACCACAACCAAAACTGTCACATACTTGATTATCATATGCTATTTGGTATATATGAAGAACTTGGTTTATAAATTAAAAACCCTAAGGATTGAAGAGAAACCAGAGGGAAGATGAAATCGATGAGAAGAGAAACGAGATGAGAGAAGAAATCGAAGTGAAGAAAAACCATGTGAGAAAGAAATTGGCCTGAAGATGATAAAGGGAGAAGGAGAAGAAATCAAGCGCGAAGAGAAACGGTGGCGAGGAAGAAACCAGCGTGGAGAAGAAGGGAGGAGGGAGGAAAAATAAAATAAAATCATGAATTTTTTTTTCTTATTTTTTTTGGCAAAGATTCTTATTATTCATTTTTTTTTTAATTTATTGAAAGAATCACAATACCCTTATAGTGTTGCAACCTAAAATTGGGGGTTAACTTGTTACTATCCAAAAAGTTGGAGGCAAAGTTAACCAAAACCGAGGGTTCTCTATGTAATTACTCGGTCAAAGTTTGAAGTATGGTAGTGAGAAAGAGACCAAAATAACACAAATAAAGCAATCTACTAGTAATTAATTTGTTGATTCACACGAAAATACAGAATTACTACGCTTTTTAATTTTGAAATTCTCTAAGAATCCCAACTATGGAAAATAGAGATAGTTGTCATTCAAAATTCATCAAATTCTATTGAAACAATGAGAAATAAAAATACCAAAGCCCTAACTGAAAAACTATTATATCATCTTATTTGCATCATGGTTCTGGGCCAAAAGTGTCAAGATTCTTAACCTTTGTGGAGGTCTTTTACCGTAAGGCTAAGATCTCTTGCTTGTATTAAGGTGATAACCATAAGGGTCAAGGTCCCTGAGTCGAACAAGCTTTTAGTAGTATTTATTAAGTGTATTTAAGATTTTTTAATTCTGTACTAAGTTTGAGCTTTTTTCCCATTAAAAAAAAAAGGTATAAGATTTTTTTCGAAAGTATCCTTTCAAAGAAATCGTTAAGCAAACAAAAAAAATAGATAAGTAATGATTTTTTATATAAAATTATTTTGTAATTAATTTATATTATTTTATAATGGTATTTTTCATGATTGTAATTTATCTAATCGTTAATGAAATGATTTCATTTTTAAATCTACAATCTAAAATTCTTTTCTTCAAGTTTAACTTGACAACCTTAATTTTTCTACACTTTATTTTTGTGGCACGATGCTATATTTACATTATCACTACTTTAAATAGGAAAGGAAGAAAAATCTTATTTCAAATAGGAGAGTTATTTTTAAGAAAGGAATGAGATACCTATTTCAAATAGAAAAAGAAGAAGAGAAGACTTAGAAAACTATGAAGTCATTAATCTCATATTATTTAGAGATAAGTAAGAAGGAGATATAAGATTCTATATAAGGAAGTCCGTTTAAACTCATTCCAATTGAAAATATTTTTAGCATTGTGTTTAATTTTAGGTAAACTTCTTTTCTAGGGGAAGTGTGAGTGAAGCTTGAGTAGAGTATGGTGCATTAGCTATGGTCAATCGGTCGGTGATAAGCCACGAAGATCATCTCAGCGTGTTCCTCGACCGAACCCGAAATACATGAACTAAGTGGAGTGATGGAGTCCAAGCCTTCTATAGAAATTGGTGTTTTCATTTTTTTTACTGTTCACGCATGCATGCAAAGCCATGCACATAGCTGCGAGTCATGCACGTGACTAAGCCATTTCCAGTATTTGAATAAGCCCTGTCAAGATAACCACAATCCAGATTTTTACGTAACAGTAGTTGTATTGTTAGGATATTGCTGATTTGTTTCCTAGTTATTAGGATGGCTGTTATTTCTTTTGTTATAAAAGAGGAGCTTGTGAAATAAAGAAGGAGAAAATTACTCCAAATTACTGTGGTTGATCTCACCCGAAGAGAACATTTTTATCATTTTGTAAAGCTTTGACTGGGACCTATCAGTCGGGTCATTGGAAGAGGTAAAATTTTATACGATTGTAAAAATTAATCACATATAATGGATAATTCTTTGTCTTTAACAATTCATAGTTTTTCTCTATTTTAGAGGGTTTTTTTTAACAAAAATTCTTAGATTATAGTGTTTATGTTATTTTTTATTTTATTTATTTCTCTATTTTTCTTGATATTTATATAATTGAGAATGTTTGGGGTAGATTTAAAAATATGCTCTACGGTTAATTAAAAGATCAAATTGTCAACGATTATGTGATGTCCCTCTTTTTGCATGGAAAACAAATCTACATTCTCTTCCCGGCATTTCGGCTCTCTCTACAAACCTAATCTCATGAAATCCAAGGCCCTCTCTCTCTCTCTCTATCTAATTATAATCTTCATGATTAATCAAACTTATCTGTAACTATCAACTCTTCAAGAAAGAGATTCCTTTCGAAATTTATAATTAAACCATATATTTAATTTGAAAGAGGCCGAGTGTTCTTTGTCGTGTGGTGTGTGTGATAGGCGATACCTGAGCGAAACATTTTCCCATGGAAGATAGGCCTGGGCCTAAGCTTCTGTAATCTAGCCTTTGTAAATTCAGCTTTTTGTTTAAATTTTTTAATTGTCAATTAAGGAATAAATGTTCTTTTTCAAAATTAATTGACCACCGCTTTACTTTATCATTGATAAATTGTTTCTATTTTCAACTCTTTTTTCCAAGTTAGACTAATTTGAAATCTAGAATTATCTGAATTATATTGAAGTTTCTGAATTAATTTACAGTATAAACTATATATATATATATATATATACGTCCTTACGTGACAATTGGTCAATTAATCGAAAAAGGTTACACTGGTTTACACTGCAAAAGTATAAAAGCATCCTAAAATTTCAGGACATAGACATAACAACAATGCCATTATCCTTATTTGTAACATTTATTGTAACTTCTTAAGCAGGAACTTCTAAGAATGGATAGTCTGTATTGTTAGGTTTGATTTTTGATGGTTGGCAATTTGCATGTTGATTAGCACTTAAAAGTGTATGTTTATTAAGAGTTTAAATCATTGTTTTTACACTTTAAGTGCTATTTATGTG
>JANLJB010029441.1:0-15248 GCA_026212285.1 Bursera cuneata
AGAGGTGGGTGAGGGAGGTGGCTTTCGGTAAAGAAAATAAAATAAGAAGATGGGGAAGAAGCGAAATGGGGCCTGGAAGAGATGAGAAGAGAGAGATGGTGAGAAGGAACGAGGGTAAAATGGGATTTCGTTAATTTAAAAAAAAATCGGTCATAACGGCTGTTAAGTGTTTGGGCGTAAGCGTTAGTTTATGAAAATATTGGAATTAAGTGTTTTTACAAAATCTATCTGGGCGGTCAAAGTCATTTCCCCGTTTCTTCGTTGATAGTCTTCTCTTGATCAATCAATTGTTTGATCGTAGCGGTGGACTGGACTGACAGAGGACATCGGAAATTCTGTCAGTAAGGCAATTTGCCCATGATAGTTGATACCCTTGGTCTGTTCATGTTCATGGACCATGCATGTGATGTATCTACACATGAATGCATAACTACAAGCCTATGAGTTGCCATGGTACACATCTTATCCATTTCATTATAAACATTGTCTGACTCTTGTAACTTTCACTATAATGGCTTCCAGTGACTGACTGGCAGTTATTAAAACATAGAAGACTGATAACGATAAGACAGGTTCACACTTCATGAGGGAGTAATGTCGTCGAGATAAGTGAGTTCCGGTACATTTGTTCGTGGAAAACCTGCAATTGAGTTAAGACACAAAATAAGGAACGATAACAGTCAACATTTAGTGGTGTTTCCGGGGACCATTTCTGTATTTACTCCATTGACGGAATGCTGGCGAAGACAAATGGCAATAATAAAATGACTTACCAACACCATAACTAACAACAAATCCAATCTTCCAATTAGTTTTTGTGTTGGGGTACTCTTTTTTTTTTTTTTCTTCCCTTTTTGTGCTTACTAGTACCATCTGTAATACGCCGAGAGCCGGGGGTCCTGACCTTCTTTGTACTGTTGGGCCTTTGTTTTGTACTAAATAGTGAAACCAAGATCAAATTCTTTAATATAAACACTTGTTTTCAGTACAGACGTCTGGAAAGGAAATGGGACTTATTGAGGTGGTCCAGTTCCCAATCCAGTGTGCATTGGACCACAGCAACAGCAAATATGGACATTGACTCATCCTTCCAACGTTCCAATGGTCTTTTCCTGCCTTCCTGCTGCTATATGTCTACGTCCTTAGCTTCTTCATTATCAAGTACAGATAAAAATTGGAGATAATGTACAATCTTCAGTTTAGTTAATCTCCTATTGACGTCGATGAGGAGAATAGAGCTGGCATTCCTGATAGTTACCATTATCATAACAATCCGAGGCTTTAATTAGATCAACCCTGGTCGAGTATGAAACTTAAAGCTTGGTGATGGGATTTGGCCCATGTATAATATTGGCTAGAAGTCTAACAAAGCCGATAATAGTGAGGAAGAAACTGATTTACAGAAACCCAAATAGAGCCCACAAGACAGAATAAAATAAAATAAAACTGCATTAGCCAAAATCTAGTAAGCCATGCTAGGTTAAGTTTCCAATGTTTTGCTTATCTTATTTATGTCATGTGAGCGACTGCTGACCATGGGCCCTAAACACGGTTGCTCAGGACGAGAAGTTTTCTGTTGGCTCTTCTAATAAGGTTTAGCCTATTTTTGGTGATCCTTAAGGCAAAAGCCATGCTAGACATCTCATGTATATCAATATACATGTAAGTTTCAGATATTTTCAGAACCACCGATGGAGTTTCAATTGAGAATCAATCTATAATGTGTTGGAAGGACGATTAGATATGAAGGGAAGAGAGGGTTTTCTTTTGCATGTGGATCTGCTTTTGCCCTTTTCACTATTGCCACCAATTTCAGTACCTTTTTGCTTTTGGCCTCACCCTCACGTCTCCCACATTGCTATACCCCCAAAATTCTAGAGTGGGTCACCGATCCTTCAATTTTCATGATCGGGACCAGTCAAAAGAAAACATAATATCAATAATAACAACAATAAAGTTGCTAACTCGGGTCTCGGGACCATTTTACAAATTATAAACTGGACTTCTTGTCTTCTTCTTTATTTGTGGTAAGAAGAGATCCATTTTTGGTGATTAATGGACTCTGCATTCTGTTAATTCATAGTGTAACTGTTTGTGGCATGCCTTGATGTTTTCTACTAGACAGCTAGACACTCCCTTCACACATCATTTATTTGGTATTGTTTTGGTAAATCCTAATTTTATGATTTAGGATATAGAGAAACTTAGTCCAGACACGCATCAGTTGATGTCTAGATAATTTCCAGTGGCTGCCTGAGCCATCTCATACTAAGGTTGAGTTGAAGCTTAACAGATTGTTCTAGTAGCAGTAGCAGCACTGATGGAATTTTGCTCTAAAAATTGCTCACCTCCTATTCTATCAACTGTAACTGTAAGATTTTCATGTAGCCATCTCTTATATTAAAATCCCATATAGGATTGGTGTCTTTTAAGTTTAATTCATATATATATATATATATATATATATTAGTAAATTAGAGATATATAATAATTTAAAAGAATAAAGGGACAAGAGGAAAGAGGGTAGCATATGCAGGTTGGGGAGGGAGAGATATAATGATTCCAGTGGCATGACGCATGACTTACATTTCATTATCACAGCACCGGAACCTCGAAAATGAATAATATAATTGAATATGGAGAAAATAGCTGTTTCCCACTTACTCATAGCACATAGATAATCTGTATCTCCCGATTTGGATCAAGCCAAGGCCAAGCTAAGCGAAAGCAGAATCCTAATTAACAGTGCCATCCTGTGCTTGCACTGCTTCTGATCATTTCAAGTTCGCAATGATTTAAACTCTAACTCATATGTAAACATGAAGTTTCTATAAACTGAATTAACGTCTATGTCTAACGATATATATTAATTATTTAAGGTTTGATTAGGAAAATGATTTGCTTAAAGGCTAGAGATGAGCATGCATATATTTGGCTATTGCCCGACCAAAAGGTTAATTACATGATGGTTTATGACTATAGAGCATATGCAAAGTAGATAGTTGGATGGTGCAACTGCAAATGGCTTTGTTTGAACCACATGTAACATAAGAAATGCAAGATCACGTGCTTCTGCTAATAGAATATGTAAAGTGCCATGTACCTAACCTTCTATCTTGATTGAGCCTCCACATATTATAATAATACATTGGGAATGCCTCCCAAAGTTTACTTTCAGCAACTTTTCCCTTAAATTATATACTGACTACTGTTAGATAATTGCTCCTCTCAGTCTCCTGTCTTCCATGTTTTTAATTAACTAGGTTATTGGCTAATTTGGCTTGTTGCTTGCCCCTCCATTTTGGGTGCTTCCACTTCATAGTATTCCATAACCACACTTCGAAAATCTAGTACTGAAACATGCCATCTCTGATGATGCCCACTTCTTTTTGTGGGTTCAAGATCAATTTGACACTTTTGATTAATAACTTTTAAGCATTTTGGCGATTAATAGTTAAGCTTTGTCTTGTCACAATCAGTCCCAAAAGTTGAAGAACAGTTCATCTCATCTAGATAATCTAAATTACTGCATTAGACTTGCCGTTTGCATCAGGTAATGTTTATGCTTAATCTTACCAATTCCCAAAGGCAACGATTCAATAAATTGTTTATTGAATAGCTTGATTGTTGTCTTTTCTTATGTCTCCTTGTCCTGGATGCGTCGAACAATCATTTACACCAATATATCTACTAAATCTTGAGATACTTTTTATTAATATCTAGCAATTTATGAGTTAAATAAATGGTTAGATCGTGGTTTAGAGTAGTAATTAGCCTCCGGTTTGATCAATCATTAATTAGCACGTTAGCTTTGCTTGCTTGTAAAGGCAAAGGCTAGCAATTTAAGTAAAGCTAGCCTTTCCCAATTAGCAGTTAACTCACATATGACGGCGAGAAACACAGCATACAAAAAGTTGGAATGGCTAGCTAATAGCTCTGCTAATGATCTGCTTATCATTATGATCATTACACATCATAAGAACAACTAAAGTCATTAATATAAGTTCTTGATGCCCATATCATAATTTTTTCTTAGTATTACACTTTTACAAAAAGTATATACCAATTGCTATCACATGGCTCTAATAAATTTTTGTTCTACTTCCATCAAATTCTTATCGGTTCATTAATTATGAAATTCCTGAAAATTGAGGACTACGACTAGGATAGGTATATCCGTTTTCTATCTTTGCCACTATTTTTTTTTTTAACATTTATAAAAATAACTTAAATTTAGAAAGAGGGTTTTAAATTTAATCTAATCCTAATATTTGTTTACTGTCTAACTAACGAGTTAGATAGTCTATACCTTATACATTAAACATAAGAGTTGATAACACATACCTGTTAGTATCCATCAACTTGTGAAAAATATATTCATATGCTTTTTCAACACATTTTATTTAGACAATAATGAAAAATATTAAACCAATAAAATATAAAAATAAATTCTAAAATTGGTTATTTCATTAAATTATCAATTTTATTATTTATTATCCTCCCTCTTAAGACCTGTAAAATGATATTATATTTCTTATTTCTTTAATAATAAACACATAATTATAATTCTAATGTTAATTTTTTAAAAATTTTAGTTTCCATATATATCCACTTGAAGGGAGACAATAATCCCAATTAATCGCCAGAATGTAACATGATAAAAGAGGACACAGACAATCTAAGGAAGATGCCAGAGAAAGTAGAAGTCTAAAACGAGGGAGTATATCTTTGGACCCCCCTAAAAATTTTAAAGTCTTTAATATCTTACCTAAATATAAAACTAATACTGACCCCCTAAAACTTAACTTCTATTAGTTATATTTAACGGTGCTACAGTAAAAACTTATGATAAATATATAACATTCCTCAGATATACACAAAAATAATAAACTTACCCTTATTAACTATAAAGTAATATAAAGATCTCTATTTTTTATAATCCTTTGAATTAATTAACATAATCAATATTTTATTTGCTAAATAACAAAATAATATAAAAATTTTAAAGAAATAAAGATATGTTTCATATACTAAATAATTTTTCTACATTTAAACAATTTACTAAATAATTACTAAATAATTTCACTTATTAAAATATTTAGTTTTTAGTAAATTATTTACTAAAATTTACTTACTTAATTTACTAAAATTATTTAGTAAATAAAATATATTTTTATTATTTAAATTTACTAAAATTATTTAGTTTTTAATAAACAAATTACGTACTTAATTTATTAAAAATTATTTAGTAAATTATTTAAATTCATAAATATTATTTAATAAATAAAATATCTTTTTTATATAAATTCTTATAATATTTTTATTAATTTTTTAATATTTATATTATATTAGTAAATAAAATATCAATAATATCCTCATAATATTAATTTGTTTCAAAAGATTATGAAAAATAGAATGTTTATGTTACTTTATAATTAATGAGGTAAATTTATAATTTTTGGATAATATCAAAAAGATGTTTACGTATTTATCATAAATTTTTATTATAATATTGTTAATTATAATTAATAGAAATTAAATTTTAAGACGTTAATATTAATTTTATATTTAAATGCGAAACATGAAATTTTTTGGGGGGTCGAATAATACCCCCTGAAACAAGCGTTTTGAGAGACAGAAGTCGCATGTTGGTTGATGATGAGAGCGGGTTGTCACGCTCGCACATTCACGAAGCTAAAGCGCACTCAAAGACAATCACAAACGTCTTTCTCTTTGCCAGTTCATCGATTCATTCACAACCCATCTTTCTCTCTCTCTCTCTCTCTCTATTCTCAACGCAGTTGCATGCAAATAAATAAATAAAATCTACACCAAACAACTCCTACTTACTAACAAATTACACTACTATTCTTAATTAGAATATGATTATTTAGAAGAGTTTGTGTAAGTTGTTTATTTGTCTCCATTGCTGAGGTGTGCGTCTCTCTCTTCTCCTCTCATTATTTTATTACTTTCAACAGTGAAAAAGATGATTTTTTTTTTTTTAATGTTAAAACTTGGTTCTTTTATGGTATTATAATGCAGTTTGTTCTTGTCCATCTGTTACGCTATTCTTGGATGACGCTTTTAAGCTCGAATTCTCGTCGTTTTCTCATTTCTTCATCTGCTACTGCTATGAGCTTTTGTTGCTTTGTTTCACTCTGTTCGAGATACTAATGTATAAGCAGATCAATTATATTATCAAAACGCATGCAGGAGTGGAGGGCATTTCTTTCTTTTTCTAGCTTTCTTTGCTTTCAACTTTCCCGCTCTGTCACTTAAAGAAACAACATCAAATTTCACTCACACAACACAAAACATATCATACACGCTCTCTGTCTCAGTTCCTCTCAATCTAGGAGCAAAAACTTGGGTTAATCTTGATTAGGTTCAGCTCAGTTCAATTCTTCATTGTTTCTTTATTATTGTGATTATTGCTGGGTTCGTGTTTGTTTATCTTCTTCATTTGCAACGTTCTCTCATTGTCCAGTGAAAAAGCAATAAAGATGAATACCAGAGTCCGCACTGCTCTTCAGTCTATGAAACCTCCTTTAAAGCATGATAAAGTAACTTATCTATCTGTCTCTCTCTTTTGTTTCCCTTTATTTTGCGATAATTAGTTTTTTTTTTTTCCTTTCTTATCTGTGAGGGTACCTATACGGTTTTTCTTTTCCTGAAAATTTAAGAAATTTGCCATTTTGATGCGAATCCATTGAGTGGCTCCACAACTTTTTTTTTTTAATAGTTTTGGAGAAATTTTGGAATGTTTTGTTCTTTTATATCTTCTTGCAGATTGTGAAATCTGCTTGTGTACTAAAGGAAGAAGTATGCACTTTTGACACAAATCTGACTTGGGTTCTTTCACTCATCTCAAGAAAAGAATGATTTCTCGTTTAAGTTTCTTTCTTTCTTCATATCCTGATTTGTGCTCTTGAATGTACAAAGAAGGAGAAGATGGAGACTCAAGGGAGCAAAGGACTTGCTACTGGCAAAGCTGTGACCAACCGGCGTCGATCCAACAGGGAAAGGACAATGGCCTTATTACAAGATGTATGCACATATTCCTATACAAATTCTCCCTATTTTGTTCTTTCTATTGATGGACTTTTGATTTGATTGTCATCGTTTCCATCTAAATTGCAGGTTGATAAGCTTAAGAGGAAGCTTAGACATGAAGAGAATGTTCACAGAGCTTTGGAGAGGGCATTTACTAGGCCTCTGGGATCTCTACCTCGGCTTCCTCCTTATCTCCCTCCATATGTTAGTATATTCCATTTTTCTCTTTATTAGATCTCTCTTTCATTGTCATGAAACATTAGCTTGCAACTTTTTGGAAAAATATAGAGTGGATTTCACCGATGGAAATGTTTTGAGGAAAGAAATTGAAGAAGCCCAGTAAACTTGACTGTTAACTTTAAGAAAATTTTATTTACTTTGTTTAAGATTTGATATGAAGAAAATGTTGATTATTATTTTCTTTGTTGTTAGACATTGGAGCTACTTGCTGAAGTAGCTGTTTTGGAAGAGGAGGTGGTTAGGCTTGAAGAACAAGTTGTGAACTTTAGACAAGGTCTCTATCAGGAAGCCGTCTACAATTCCTCAAAGAGGAATGCTGAGAGTTCTAATGATACTGATCAATTGTCACTTAGAAGCTATAAACATCAACGGTCAAAATCCTTTTCCTGTAATGAGATGAATTTGGCATCAACCACAGCCAGGGGTCAACCTTCTCTTAGCAGAAGCACTTCCAGCAGAAAGCTATCGTTCACGGATACAACCACACATTGCTTTATTAGGACAATGAATGGGAAACAAGGTTCAATTAAGTCCAGTTACTCTTCGTTTCATGTGGAAGATGGGCGAGGAAAAGAGAATCGATCATGTCCTAATTCTGTGAAGGATAAGCAATTTTTAGAAAAGAAAATTGCAAAAGTTGTTACCCCAGTTAAGAGACTTCCAATCAAGAATGAAGCACATGACAGGTGTCTAGATCCCTTCAAGTTGCAGGTATACACTACTTAGTGATTGTCAATTAGAAGTGAAATTTAAGTTTAGTGGTATAGTATGTTAATTGTGGTTTCAATTGTCCAGCTAGAAAGTAGATTAGAGGACCAGGAAAAAGAGCAAGAGAGCTGCTCTGGTTCTTCAGATGATAGATTATCAGAAGCTGACAGCTCACCAAACAAAGTATCCGAGGATATTGTGAGATGTTTGTCTGCAATATTTATAAGGATTAGCACCTTGAAGGATAAAGTGGGCCATGAAAGCTGTGAAGGAAGTGAACATTGGGATCCGTATGGTACCCACTCTGAATTCAGAAACAGTGATATTGGTCCATATAAGCATCTTTGTGCAATTGAAGCTAGTTCAGTTGATCTCAACCGAACAACAAGTGCTTTGTTTTTGTTCCACAGACTAAAGTATGTTATTTGATCATTTTCTCTCACTTGTATGTTCATTGCTATAATTTTTGGTCACCCTGTCCTGATAATTATTTCAGGTTCCTACTTGGGAAGCTTGCTGCTGTCAATTTAGAGGGTCTTACGCATAAACAAAAGCTTGCATTCTGGATTAACACTTATAACGCCTGCATTATGAATGTAAGATCTCTCTGTAATACTTAAACTGAAAATAAAATTTTATATTAGTCTATAGGGACAGTGTATGAGTTGGTAAATTTTTTTCTCTTTTTGGCTCTTAACTCAATGTTTCCTGCAAAAGCAAGAGCAACATACTTATGCAGTTAAAATGTTGACCTTTCAGTCATTTCTAGAGCATGGGATTCCAGAGGCTCCCGAAATGGTTGTAGCATTTATGCAGAAGGTGAGATCTGTCAACTATATTTGGTATTCAGTTACCAGTAATTTATAACAAAATGTATTCACCATCTTAATTTGATGGAACTGTGGGACTTTAATTGATAGTATGCCTCTATATTCCAACATCTTAATTTGATATGCTCTCTTTCATTTTTTAAAATATGTCTAGTTTCTAGCGCCAAGCACATTGCCATATGCGCACAAAAAAATGTCAAAATGCTAAGAATATTAACATGTTGTGACTTGTGTGCTCCCAGAAATTCTGAATGAGTTTTCTGAGGCTGTTAACTTTACATTTGGAAATGTTAACTTTAAGCTTGTGTAACCATCCTTGTATGTATAAGATCTGCTGTTAACGTCAGCTGTCGGACAGTGATTATTTATTTGACTAAATTTCTGCTGTACTTGCTCCAGGCAACAATAGTTGTGGGGGGCCACCTGCTCAATGCAATTACAATTGAGCATTTCATCTTGAGACTTCCGTATCACTTAAAATTTGTGAGTTTATTCATCTCTACCACTTTATAATACTTACAAAAAGCTGGATCTGTCTTCTTGGAAGGCTTTTATTATATTGTTTTTTGGAAGAGTAGAACTAAATTCTCTTCTTTTCTCTCTGTGAAAGACATGTCCCAAAGTTGCTAAAAATGATGAGATGAAAGCACGAAGTATATTTGGATTGGAGTGGTCTGAACCCTTGGTTACATTTGCGCTCTGCTGTGGTAGCTGGTCCTCCCCTGCTGTAAGTTTGTTTAAAACTCAGTTGTGATTGTTAAGTTGGGCAAAGTCACTTCCCTTTGCTATTCGCAGGCAGCTGACTTGATTTTTTCTTTGGGTACCTTAAGAATTGCTATTTACATGTTTATCAGCATATTAAGGTTCCATGTAAAAATTTTTCACTCATACTCGAAATTAGAAGATCACATTAGGATTATAAATTGAAAGATCATATTTAAAGTCAACATTGTCTCTGGCATTAATTATGAAGGACAATCATTTGACAATTATTGCCTCATCATATTTAATCCCAGTGCTGTTTCATCATTTGACAATTACTTGTACATGTATGCTGTCAAATAAAGGTGAGGGTGTACACTGCATCTAAAGTTGAAGAAGAGTTGGAAAACGCAAAGAGGGACTATCTACATGCAGCTGTTGGCATTTCAGGGACAAACAAGTTGATACTCCCCAAGCTATTGGATTGGTATCTTCTTGACTTTGCAAAGGACTTGGAGTCGTTGCTCGATTGGATCTGCCTGCAGCTACCAGATGAACTCAGGAATGCAGCAGTTAAATGCCTAGGGAAAAGGACAAGAGAGCCTATTTCTCAGTTAGTGCATGTAACACCATATGACTTCAGTTTCAGGTTGCTTTTACACCGGTGATAGATTTTGTTTTCTCTGTAATCTTTTCTCAAATTTTGTTTATATACTGGTATAGTGGACTCGGACACGGACACAGCTTCCAAATATATTTATACTTTAGCATTTGTAAACAACCGCGGGACTAAGATGGGTTCCTTCCCACAAATCGGATTCTGGGTGTGGTGATAGCTTCACCACAACTGGTGTGGTTTCGAGAAGAGTATATGAAGAAGAAGATTTCATTATGTTGGTTTCTGTGTTTTCTAATCATGTTTTCTTTCACGTGAATCTCCGATCAAGGTATATACGAAATTGTTGAGCAGTTCAATAGTACACTCTTAACAACTGTATAACATAAATGCATATCACTTAATATCGACTTGATTCAAGGCAATCACCAGTGAGTTTGCCATTTGCTATCGGTCATATTAGTGACTTAGTCCACTTTATCTCTGCGCATGAATTAAAGAATACGCCTGGCATTGAGCATATTATTTGATACATTAATGTATGTGCAATGGGACTTTCAATGCATTGATGATATTGGATGCATTAAATGCTGCACCGATTTTTATCTTTTGAAAACTAAGCCTCTGTTAACTTAGTGCCACGTTTTCTCTTCTCTCCGGCTCTGACTTTTAAGTCAACAATGAGACAATGAAGTCGTAGATTTGAAGTTTCTCAGACAGAGTTCAAATTCATCGTATAATGATATTCATATAAGATAGTCCGACAGAAAACTAGTTTGACAAGTAGAGCCAAAAACTGTTTCCAGGAATTCATGAACTTGGCCATGGTAGCTAGGTATCAACTTGGGTAGCATTGCCATTGCCCATTCGGTTCGTGGCTAAAAATGATTAAAAAAACGTCACAAAAAAAAAAAAAAAAAAATAGCCCTCTACTTACTCGTGGNCTAAAAATGATTAAAAAAACGTCACAAAAAAAAAAAAAAAAAAAATAGCCCTCTACTTACTCGTGGGCTATGGTATTTTCTTGTCAAAGGGCCATTCTTAGTCATAGGCTACATATCAAACTTGGCCCACCCATGGATTCTTAATGGATGAGTGTTTTCCAATGATTGCTTGCCTATATGCTTCTCTTCAAAACCTCGGACTTGTTCTCAATTCTCATAAGTGGGAAGAGGTCGTACAAACGTGTAGAGGAGAAGTATATAGAGTTGGATTTGGAGGAAATTGCTACGAGTTTGAAGGCATGGAAAAAAATGGTTACCGATGTAAACGTGATGTTGGTGCTGGAATCTCTCACCATTCCTTTTTTTCCTAGTTAATTTCCCTTTGCAGAGATGCTTCGTTCTCGCCACACTCAATACCTATGAATGTTAGTATTTTACAATCCTACTCTATAACCTACAGTAGCCAGTAGGTTGGAATATAAATAAACGATGTACGGAAAAGCTTGTGACTGAGTACCAGGCTAGTAACGTTGGAACATGAGTTTGACCGACACTTAAACACACCCTGAGATTGACCGGACTTTCAATATTCCATAGATTACAGGGGTTTTTTTTGTATCGTAAGACGCAAAACGCTAGCGTTGAGTAATAATTTAAGATCGACTCCCTTGCGCTTTGCGAGTACAAATTGGGCCCGGGCGCTGTCATAGCACATGCGATTACATTGAGGGGCTTCAACTCTAGCAACGCTAGATGCCACTTCTCGCCGTTGACGGAGAGAACGGACGCCCGGATTCTTCAATGGCCAAAACATTACATGGAGAACAAAGCAGAGGCTTATCTGAAGTACAATCCACAATCCACTCAATCAGAGTGTTGAAAACGGCCTGTGCTCAGGCTAATCAAAGGCGCCAGTAATAGGTAGCACATGTTTTCTTACGTTATCTTACCCATCATTATAAAAATTGGAAAAAAAAAAAGGAACACCAATCCAACAATTTGCTTCCAAGCCCAAAAATCCCGCAATTAATAAGCCAGAGACTGGTTCTAATTAGCTTACAAAACTGTGAATGTATTCTATTAATGTTTTCCAATACAAACAATGCAGCACAAAACTACAACAAACAAATGCGGATGATGGTAACATATGTGAAAAAAGAAAGAATCATTTACAGACAAATCAAAATTACAATATATACCAATGGGCGCTGCTGGCTTCCTCTCTATAATATTTGGCTAATTCTACAATGGTTATTTCGGCAGCAATGTGTGAGGGAGAACGTAATAATACAAGCAATGGAGTTGTAATGTGATAAGCAAAATTGTCCACGTTCAATATCAGCCAAATGGTGAAGGAACAGGTCCTGCAATTGCATCTGATCTTTGAATGCTTCCCATACCACATATAATGCATCCAGGTGCCGAGAGAGCTGAAAACTTGGCTCCACAGAGATCACAGACATCGTAACCAATAGTGGACAGACGGCTAAGTGTGGCGGCACAGAATTGGGAGGGATCTTCCAGCGGATCAATAGACTTGTTGGACAAGCCCCTCTGAACACACATGTCAACCAGACTCCTCAACTCATCCTGCTTACTTGAAGGAGCTTTGGACAGAAGCAGCTCAAGCATCTGTTTGGCATAAGCATAATTTTGAACATCCATGTTCCGTCTAATGGCTGTTCGAATGCAATTTATACGGTGCTTCGTCTGAAGAGGCAAAGAACCCAAGTGTCGAGATAATCTAGCCATTTCATCTTTTGCACTAATTGCACTTGGGCCTTGGACTTTCTGCAGTCGTGTAATTTCCTGCAGTGTAACCAAAGTGAAATATGGTCATGACAGTATCTTGCTGGCATACACAAAAAAATCTATATTTTGCCACAAATATATAAATCTAAAACGTAAGTTACAATTTCCCTCAAACATCTTTTGTCAATATGATTTTGCTCATTTTCAGGTCTTACTGAATTCATAGAAAATTTTTACTTACTTCAATGAACAAGGCCACTCATAGAATCAAAAGTTGGACAAGCTAAATTAAATTTCACTCCGACAATGTTTATGTTTGAATTTTTTTACTAACAGTTTAGGTAAGGACTTGTTCTTCAATACTTTTCACCAATAATGCGGATCGGTAATGAATATTTAGATTAATCTTAGTCAAGCAAGGAAGAATATCCAAAAGATAGGGAATGATATCACAACAGTTAGGTCCAACTTACAAACATCATAAGCCAATAACCAAAAAGAGCCAAGTTTAAATTAATGTTTATAAACCTAGCTTGAGATTGAAAATCAAAACTCAATTTATGGTTGCACAATGGAAAGTCAGAAACAGTAGTTAAGATATATGAAACACCAAATAGGAGTATCGGAAATCATAATCCTTCTAGTAAAAGATGGCATACACCTGTAAATACTTCATTCCTAAGCTTAAAAGCAGACTTCAGCTGACAGGTGCAGAGCAATTGTGGGACAGGAAAATTATACTATGCCCAGTTGACATTCAGGAAAGTTAAACCATCTAATCAGATGAGTAGTCATTTCTTTTCAAGAGAATGTAAAATAATGGGTCCAAAAGGATGGACTTGTGCCTCGTGAAATAAAAATTCATCCTACGAAATTCATTGAAACTTCTATAAAAATGAGTACCTGAAGAAGAGTAACTGCTATCTTGTACTGTGCACAGATAGTGGCTTGAGCTTTAATATCAGCTCCACGAGACTGATCCTTAGCAAGTGCCAAGAACGCTTCGTCAAAACAGGATAGTGCATCTGGAAGTTGATTCTGCTCAAGGTGAGCAAGACCAGTCTTGAAACATATTGAAGCAGCTGCCCCACGGGGAACCTGTTATGCAGATAAGCCATGAAAAAATGCACAGAACTAGAGAGGTGAAAACATGTTTATAAAAGCAATAGACTATAGACAGATTGATGATATAAGGTCAACTCGGGCTAAAAAGTGAGTTTCTCTCAAGGTCTCCATTCTATAGTTATTATATGAAAGCAATAGACTATAGACAGATTGATGATATAAGGTCAACTCGGGCTAAAAAGTGAGTTTCTCTCAAGGTCTCCCTTCTATAGTTATTATATGAATTTGAGGCACTCTTCTAAACAATTTTTCATCTCAAAAAAGCAGGTGACAGAATTTTGAGTTTTCCAATTTCCCGTTGCATGAGAAGAATAAGAGGATTCTAGGCACTCTTCTAAACAATTTTTCATCTCAAAAAAGCAGGTGACAGAATTTTGAGTTTTCCAATTTCCCGTTGCATGAGAAGTATAAGAGGATTCTACAAGGAAATTTTATGAATGAAAAATGTTAGATATCCTTCAAAACCCCACTTTCTCTACTTTGAACCATGCATCACAGCATAAACCAAGCTAAAGAGCTTCTCTACCTCACTTTATAATTGAGGTGGTCTTCAGAAGTGAAATCTCATAGAACACCTCAAATTGCAGCAATGAAGCTTCCCAGTATAAATTCCACACACATACACACATAAAAGGGCCCATTTGATGAAGATTCAAAGAATGAATAAAATGTGCACACATGAAAATGTATCACACATCCATTCTCCCTTCCTGTCTCTACTGTCAAATTTCATATAATGGTACACGATCACATCAATCATACTAATTAAAACATAATACTTTCTAAAACCTGATGAAGTATTAACAATGCACACAACAGGACAAACAATTTTCAAAAATATATTTAGTGGTGATTTGATGCAGCACTGGCAGGGCCTGATTATTTGAGGAAAAATATTGCAGAATAGTTCTGGGTGGTTTGTTTAGGGTTTCTTAGAGATTAGAAAAGGAAGAAAATAACTGGAACTTAGGCTTCACACCTACGAACAGATTGCATCACACAATCAAAATAACCAGAAGCTTTTCTTTAAAATATTTCTTTCATTATCCAGCAGTCAAGCACACCTTACATATTTATACTAGTAATTAGACTCTTCGAAAATAGAAAGAAGACATAAATGACTCAAAGACTCTGACTGACTCTTAGACTTTCGTTGACTGACTCTTAGACTTTCCAAAATTCTGGAATTTCAAAGTAGAAGTTATGAGCTGATGACTCCTTACACTAAATCCCATATTGTTCCAACATTATCTAAAGTATGCCAAATTAAAAATT
>JANLJB010029442.1:0-15292 GCA_026212285.1 Bursera cuneata
TCAACCAACACTTCGTATACCTTTCCTTTGCTCTTGGATTTTGGACAAACAAATAAGGACCTTTAATCTTGATAATAATCTCCCTGTGAATACGATACTTAGACTCACCAAGGACTATAATTAAAACTACCTACACTTGAGTAACACTTTCTAAGTTTTAGCAGGAGGCAAGTCATGAAGATTTTCCGGAAAAACATCAGGAAAATACCTAACTATAGGAATATCATTAAGGGAAATCTTATCTTTCTTGTTGACGGTAACACAAGCAACAAACCTTCACACCTCTTCAGTAACATTTTCCTAACTTTTATTACTGAGACTAAACCCCTAAATAGGTTTCGCATTCCACAAAAATGAAACTTTGGTTCTCTAGGGATATGAAAAATAGTTTTTTTAGTAGCACAGTCTAGGCTAGCATGGTAGGTTGCTAACCAATTCATTCCCAAAATAACATCAAAGTCATGCATTTCTAAAGGTAAAAGATCCACAAAGAAATCTTGACCATCAAAACTAACAATACAAGATTTGTAAGCATAACCAATCAATACACAATTACCTAAAGGAGTAGCAATTGACAATTGACAATCAAAAGGTTCAAGCATTTTCCCCGCATGATAAGCAAAAGCACAAGATACAAAGGAATGTATGGCACCTGAATCAAATAACACTTTAGCTTCTTTAGAAAATAAGAACAGTGTACTTGATGCCACATCATTGAAGCATTAGCATCTTGCTTAGTCATGGCAAAGACACGACCTTGAGCCCTTGGCTTCTTTCTTTGATCTCCTTATGTCTGAGTGTTATTGCTAAAGTCCTTCCTCTTTGGACATTCTGCAACTCTGTGCCTAATCTGACCACAATTAAAACAAGCTCATGTTTTCCAAAAATAGTCTCCAGGATGTTTTATGCCACAACGATCACAAGGGATTGCATTACTCATTGAAAATCTTCTCTCACCCTATTTTTTAGAAGGAAAATTATTTGAACCCCTTTGGTTTGGCTTGCCACCAATATTTCTAAAATGTTCCTTGTTCTTATTATCTCTAGCATTTTGAGAATCAACCAGATACATCTCAGCGATCATCGCTCGATCCACCATATCAGTATATGAGTTCAACTTAAGGATAGAGAATCGAGACTTAATCGATGGGCGAAGTCCTCCAAAGAATCGTCTCGCTCTAATAGCATCATTAGGAATAAGAGCACATGCAAAATGAGACAAAAATTTGAAATGCTCTTCATACACAGCCATTGTTTTATTCCATTGACTTAAACTGAGGAAATCAGTTCCATCCTGTCATGAATGTGATCAAGAAAATACTTTTCATTAAAAGCTTCGATAAACATTTCTCAGGAAATTAGAGCTTGCCTCAAATGATTCTTCAAAAGTCGTGAAGTAGCTTCCCACCAGTAGTTTGCTTCACCTTGAAGAATGAATGAAGCAAAAATAACCTTTTGATCATCATTGCATCCCATGGCTATAAAAATTTTCTCAATTTGCTTTAGCCAAGCTTCAACAATCAGTAGATTTATAGTACCCTAAAAAGTTGGTGGATCCAATCTATTAAACTATTCCAGAGTTACTGCACCATCAGCATTATTTTGACCCCAGTTCTTGCATCACAACTAGGAGCATCTCTATCATTAGCTATTATTTTCAGAAGTCTATTTTGTTGCTCTATAATTCTAATAATTGCACGCATCCATGGTGGATTTTCATTAGCTATCTCCTAAACGATAGGATCTTTGTTAGTAGTCGTATTACGATTTCCTCTTGAAATCGAGGCTCCAATATTATCTCTACGTGGCGGCATCTTAATCTTAACATAAGATAAACAAACTCAGTAAAATGTCATTTCTCTATTTCTAAATATTTTATAGAATCTAAAACCTAGGCTCTGATACCAAAAATATAACATCCCAAATCCACTGAATTCTAAACTTCAATCGGGTAAGATGATACCAATAAAAACTCAAAATAAATTAATAAACAATAAAATACTACTTCAAATATTTTCTTCAATTAAAAATCCAATGCGACATATCAAAAAAAAAGCAATAAATAAATACAAATAAAATCTTCAAAATCCAAAATATTATAAGTACTAAAATCCTTAATCAACTTTAAACTTCAGAAATAAAGCTAACTCCTCCAAGATATCAACCAACAACTCAACTAAATTTTGAATCTACTCTGCCAAAATGTTAGAGATGAGGGATGAGTCATAAATTCGGTAAATAAAATCATACATGACTATTTACTAGCTTAAAACAATTATTAATCAAAACAGATAGTTAAAGATTATAACATTTCAAAAAAAACACATGACGTAATATCACATTTAATTAAAGTATTTGAATTTCATAAAATATTTCTAATACTCATATCACGTAGTATCACCCATTAATCCCAGTGATCCGGTCAGATAATCAGAACAAATGTCACTTGTACTACCAATAACCCGGTCAGATAATCAAATAGTTATATGCACACTAATACTACAGCTGGATTCAGATATCAGATTTCATAACAATATTCAAAAATATAGACAATAAATCAAAACATATTTTCTAAATATATATTCTAATATAATTTTCAATATAAATATAAATATACTTAAATAATAATATTCTTGGAAACATTTAAGAAAAATAAAACATTTTAGAAATATTAAAAAAATGACTTAATAAAATTATTTTTAATTAAAAACAGACAATTTTAATATATAAATAATATTACAAAATATATAAATATTTATTCTAAAATAACAATTAATTCAAAGTTCAGAATCATTCAAAACATAACAATTTAACTTAATAACATATATTATAATTGAATAAGTATACGTATGATATACTTACCTCAACTGAAAACTTTAACTTTACCCCTAGTTGTCCCCCCTTTAAAAGAACTATTGGTAACTCAACTTAAAACTTTAATTTTGCCCCTACTTGTCCCCCCTTAATAGAACTTTTGGTAAAAAAGACTAAACCACTCAAAGAAATTTTCTTTCAATTAAATAAATAACCTTAAATGTTTACCTTTGCTGGTCTGAATGAGTCTTGAAGTTAGTAATTTACTTTCTTATATAGAGTTCTCAGACTCCAGTTATTATTTCCTAAGCGATGTGAGACTTAGTAATTTACTCTCTGACTTCATCCATTATTTTATTTCTAATCGACATGGGATCCTATATAAAATTAAATAAAAAATAAATTTAAATATAACAGTAAAAATAATTAGTAAAAAACTATTAATTATATGTTCTTAAAATAAATAGAATTCTTAATCGATTAGGAATTTTAAAAGATACTGAACTTTTATCAGACAATAAAACTGTTCGCCTTACACAATACATGCATTTCCGACCAATTGCAGTTTTATTCAAAACAAAAGATGAAAAAGGCACAGAGAAAGAACATAAAACGGCTAGCAAACATTACAACGAGGAACAGTAATTAAAGATACCATCGAGACATGAAAGATGTTAATCACACTTCTTCGAGAGTTCTTTTACTCGTTTCTTAACCTCAGAAAAGGATTCTAATCCATATCGCCGGTAAAGTGTTTTACACCATTTGTCTAACGTGGAATTCTCGAAGAATACATCAATACCTAGTTCCCCACGAGTAAACCAAACTTCTGCCTTCTTTTCTAGGCTCGAAATCTTTCCTTTGACACCGTCAGACAGTCCAACGTTGCTATTTTCAAGGCAGGCATCCTCCACCTCTGCCCAAAAACAGGATTCCAAGCTGGGTCCAATCTCCCTCCTTTTGGCATACTCGAGCCACTCGAGCCACTTTTGGGTGAATCTGTATCTTTTTGGCCTGCCCCCTATCATGTAGGATCCTGCATCTGCATTTTTCAGGTGTCGATAGTAGTTAGCAATATCTAGAGGCTCAACAAGGCGACGATACCTAGTTCCAATCTCTATCCAATCTTCAATGACTTCAAAACCATCAGGGAGTTCATATTTTTTTATCTTTTCCATAAGCTCGTCAAATATACCAGCCAGTTCAAGCCTTTTCACATTTGCATCGAAATCATCACGGTTCGCAGAAATCTTGAAGGCATCATAGTAGCTCACATTGCCTGACTCACACCTAGTTTTATACTGTTCTAGCTCACTAATAACTTTTTCAATTTTCATTTTGTTATCTTCAATATTCTTCTGGTTTCCCAATTTTTGCTTCTTGAACTCTCTGGCAGAACAAACGCACAACCTGGCTCTTGTGCTCTGGAATACGAAGATTGAAGATGTGAGTACAAGATAAAAGACATTAAATATTTGTAAATTGCAATAATGAACTGAATATCTGATTTCAGAAAGTTTAAGAATAACTAATTTGGGCATTAAGTTGAAAACACTTACCAGGCCAAGGTTATTCAAGACCTTGTCAATAGCATCATCTTTACAATCGGAAGACAACGGAAGCTCTTCCAAAGAGTCTAAATGAATCACATTTTTTTCCTCTAAGCTCTGCAGTTTGCTTTGATAATTCTGGTGGTCTTTTATGCTTCTCATAGCAATCCCTGCAAGCTCCTGCTCAGAGAGCAACTGAGAAGCGTAGAACAATATCTGCAGAACAGCATCAGGGTTTTTCACTACTACCAGCTCCTCATCTGTGCAGAAGACATAGGTTCCAATGGGTCTATAGGGGCTTAATTTAACAAATGTTGACAAAGTTTCCAATAAATTGTTTGTGTTTCCCACAAATTTACTGGCTGCAGTACTTGCTAGAGATGATACATTTCTTATCACATTCTCATATAAAGCTGAAGCTTCTGCAGAAGGGACTTTGTTGAGATCGGATTTTGGGTTTAAGAAAGGCAGGATAAGAACCAGTTCTTGCTTGATGGAAGAGAGAGGAGAAAGCAAAATCCGAGGAACAATGTCATATCTCATGACAAAGTGAGTGAAGTACTGTGACCAGTTTTCTCGACTAACAGCATGGTTAAATATGCGATCACCAACAAGTGGAGATCCAAAAGTCACACAGAGAGGTGGTGGCAGTTTGTTATTGGTGTCTGGTTTTTTTAATTGTTCCTGCAGGAACCAAACTGTCACTAGGACGGCAATAGGACCACCTGTGGAATGCCCTGTGAACACTATTTGCTTTCCCTTTTTCACATATTTTTCCACCTGAAAATAATTCAAAAAATTAGGATATTACATTCATTTTCCAGATTAAAACGTCCATTTAATTTCTTTACTTTTGCATAACTTGTAGTCTATTTCTATCTAGCAATAGCTCCACTATCTATAACCTCTTTTTCAGAATCAGTGATTACTAAAGACAAACTAGGACTGGTTCATTCTAATGTCCTCTTGAAAAAGTAGTTATTTGTTATACAGAAAATAGCATGGCCTCTTGGAGGGATTCTTCAATAGACAATTGCGAGTATGCAACTATATGATTAAAGAAATTTTATAACTTCATGATTTAAAACTAAACCAGTAAACTAGGAAACTAGAAGTAAGATTGCTATAAAACTGGAATATGACAAACCATCAAAATTAAATAAAATAATAAAATAAAATCTTCACACTAGATGTAATTGCAGACAATACAAATTAACAAACGATATTTCAAGATTCAAAAGTATGGTACTTGACTAGCAAAAGACTGAAGAAAAAGAAACAGAAACATTGTTTATTGACAATTGGTGATTTAAATACCTTTTGTTGTATATTCGGAAAAATTTCTTGAAATCTATTGAGAAAAGCTTCATTCACAGTTGCAACTTCCTCAGTAGCTATACTTTTGAGTGAAGGGAATTGTGCTAGATCGATCTTCTTTTCTAGAAATGCATCTCCAGTAGACCAATCATTAACATCCCAACGTCCAGGAAAGCTAAAAATAACTCTTGACAAGCTCTGATATTTTTTAAGCTTATAAAGCTCCTTTGGAGACTTGTGTGCTTTCATGGTCATTGACCATGCTTCATTGATGAGTTCGTCAGTCAGACTTGCTTCAAGTTCAAGGCTTGCAGTTATTTTGCAACTTCTTTTTCGTTTCTTATTAGAAAGAAGTCTATTCACTTTATTTAGCATCTCTTCAATTCTTGGGAATCTGCAAGTTTAGAATAAGAAGCTTTAGCTTAAAGAAGATGAACCAATGAAGAATTACTAACAATAACCTACTCTTCCTAAATGGATTCTTGGAGAAAATTACAGACCAAGGACGTTTTGGACAATTAACATCAAAGGCATTAGAAAAGCTGTCATCCCTGCAATTACATATAGCCCTGAATTTCCTTATTTTCACCAAAGTAAAGTCAAACCACCCTCCCACATGGCAATTACAAATGAATTCTATTAGATCCATTTATGAAGTAGTTGCTTATCACTGTTTTACCAATAATTTTTATTGTCCATTTAACCAATTTTACAGACAAGTAGATAAAATATTCGAGGCAAAGGCCATTTTCAAAAATCGATTATTCCATAAGCTGAATAATCTATAAAACTCCCCATATCATTTTACCCAAAAAAAAAAAAAAAGTTACAGCTTTGAGGGCAATGTTGCAGCCACTGATATATAAATTTCAATATGAATTCCATTTGTTTCCTAAACATCTAATTTATCTTGTCAAATTCTAGCTAAACTAGCTCTGTTCTTGTGTTCTGATGTTAAAATTTTACTAATTTCTACTCTCGAACAAACTACCCAGATGCATTATTGTCTTCTAAATAGTAAAACAAAAGCAGAACAAAACAGTACATAACATATATAAGAAATCTAAGTACAGAACTTACAGTTCCGAGCTTGCTTTATTTTGCAGCCACCAGTTGATGAGCTTCAAGCTGATGAGTACAGGCCAAATGGGTAATTGCTTCAAAACAAAGCAAAGGCTTCTGTGTTGGATGGAAGAAAATGAATTGTTTTTGTGTTACACATAAACAACGAAGCAAAGCAACGCAACGAATATTCAAGGAAGTTGACATGTTTGAACTGCTCAACTCTCCTTCTTCGAGACTTCGAAGTAATTGCCTACGTCTGTAGGCTTATAACCTTTGACTTCCCCTCTCCCACTGGACATCTTCATAAATAGGGTCGGACTATAGGAAGTTATGGAACCCTTAAATACTCTACTATTTTAAAATAATTAGAATAATTAATTTTTCATCTAAAAGTAAAAAAAAAAAAATTATAATTAATTCTTCTATAACACTAATAGAATTCAAAAGTTTATTATTGTATTTAATATAAAATTACTATCAAAATAAAATTTATGCATGAACTATATGATTTATTAATAAAGAATAATTCTTTTATAAATTGTTCGTTTCATCAATTTTTAATAAAAAAAATTATATTTTAATTGTATTTCTTAGTACAATAGATATTAATATATTAATTTTTTATTGATTATATTTGTTATTTTTTAAATTATTCATATATTTTATAGAGAATTTTAGTTTTTATAAATTTGTTATTATTTACTTAGAATAATGGTGTGGAAAGAGTTTTTGCGATTCATATAGTTCCACCCTAAATTTTAACGTAAAAATGGAGGTATAGAAAAACTTTCGGGATTTAAACAACCCCTAATAAATTTTGTCAAATCATTTTTGTCTCTTTAATAATAGATACCTAAGAAACTTATTAGTAAATTTTATGGCTTTTAAAAAGGCCAGAGATAAAATTGAGAATTGTTTTAAATTTAACGGTTTCTCTGAGGAAGATTGAACTTCATTGAGCAATGGGATATATAAATACCCTCATAGGTCACCGAATAATTGAATTTCGGTTATATATACCTGATATACCTCTCCAATTATATCTTGATCCTTGAGACCAGTTTTACATCTAATTATTATTTGTTATTACAATTTTTCGTTGACTTGAATTTAATAATTATTGATGACAACCTATTTCTAAATGTTTATTGTAGGTCTCTTACAATTGGCTCTTGATGTGGGTATCGATACGAAAGTCTTTCATTTCATACACATAAATTCCTCAATAGTAGTTACATATCACAATCTTATAATTAATTAAATATATAGACATTTTATACATTCACACAAGTCTTTTTTTTATTGAAATTATATTGCATGTCACAAATGCTAATTTTTTATTGGAATATTAGTTAGGAATGTCGTAATCAATATATTTTCAAGTACATACCTTTTGTGTTAGGTTTGCATCAATTTTCATAGATGCTTCCTTAGACATATCATTCTCTTTCCAAGAATTTATCACGTTATTGCTTCATATACAAAAATTGTATGTTCGAAACATAAAAGTTCATAATAGAAACTTGCAATCTTTAACAATTATAAAGGTTGTTGAAAGTTTACGTGTCATCGATCTTATATTTTTAAGTTTCTCTGAATTGGGAAAGTATACCATTATACACAATCAACAAATACTAAAATCGTAGAACAAAATCTTTTTTTCTATCTTTTGTGTAATTAAATGAGCTAACAAACCGAGTAATAATCATCAAACAATAGGCAATTATAAATCAAAACAAAGTCAACCACCATCTACAAACCAATAACACCAAATTTTATGTGAAAAACCTGTAAATGAGAAAAATCACGGATACCATAGTCTGATATCAAATCTTCTACTATTTTTAGTTTGTGTCTCAAGTAGATTTTACTTTACTATAAGGTCATGTTTGATTTTAGGAAATGAAAAAGAGTGAGAAAGGCAAACTAGGGTGAAAGAGAAAAGATTACTTTACTTTGTTCAGTTCAATAATATAATTTTCAACAGAATGGAAAATCTCATAAATTAATTGGATAAAAATAACCTAACATTTAAATAAAAAAGATTCCTTATTAAATGATTTAAATAAGGCATTTTTAAATTTAAATTCTTTTTATAAATTAATATACTAAATTAATAATAAATATTTTTAAAATAAATCTTAATTTTTTTAATTAGATTAGAATCATATTTCCTTAAATAAATCTTGTATTTTTTAATAATTACTAATTTCAAATCTTATATTAATTAATAATTACTAAATTAAATCTTGTATTTATTAATAATTACTCAATTTAACTTATTTTTATTAATTATAGTATAAATAATTAATTATTATTTTTCAATTTAAAAAAATTTATATAATTTCGATAATAACTAGTGATCAGTTAGACGCCGTTTGTCGTTGTCGACATCAACATCAGTGACACGTGGATCGTCTCTGTTCAACGCCGGGTTATCACCATTCGAAGATCTGTCGTTCCGTGTAATTTTCATTAGCAAAAAATTCTCCATTTGGTCGCACGAGATGGATCTCTAATCGTATCAGCCGTAAAACTTGTTCGATTACAATAAACAGCGGCGGCAACGCCAATAGAACTTACCCGGATTGATAGATAGTCAATTCATTATATGCCAACCATGACGTCGGATGCTTGGCTTCGCTGACAATCGCCTGCAACTCCTCGGTCATCGATGGTTAACTTATTTTTTAATAAATCGATTTAAAAATAATATAATAATATTTATAATAAATTTGAAAATAAAAATTACTAAGAATTAATTCTGCAATTACTTAATAACTTATTTGGATAAAGTTATGCTAGAATTTATGAAATACATAAAAATTTAATTTAGTAATTTAATACGTTTTTTACCCAAAGAAACTAAGTTTCTTCTAAATTTACGAAGGAAATCAAATTATTAAAATTTAGAGAAAAATGGATTGCCGAGAATCCATTTCCATTATAGCATTAATCAAACCAAGTAAGGTAAAAAGGTTTCTTTAGGAAAGTCTTTCCTCTTTCCCTAGAACTAACAAAACCGAACACGCCTTGGGGTCATGACCATATCTTAAAATTACAAGAGTATAATGTGACGAGTCTTCACAAAAGTAAATTGAGAAAAGTCTCCATAAAATACAATAAGAAGAGCAAAAATCAACATTTTTGTTGAGTATGATAGACATCAGAGCTAGCTAACTATCACAAGCAGTTGCATAATGCACAGCCATCAACAATTATAAGAAGACAATTAACATTTTTTCATTACCGGACATGGCAAGAAACGAAACTTTATAAGAGAAGAAAATTCATCACATTGAGTTGGGAAGTATTATTCATCAATAAGCCAGTGACGCAGGCAGCTACAAAGCCATAAAAGATGAAAAGAAATCTAAAACAGAACCATTACAAAAAATAGCGTCTTTGGTACACTATGAAGAAAGCTCTCCAGGAGAAGAAAATATATTACATTGGGAAATATAATATATCCATCCCCTTACAAGAATGTTGCCAATATTACAGTACCACCAGAGTCCAAAAGTATGTATATATGTAACCGAAACCGAAAAGGAATACGATACAAGCAAATACATCTATCGCGTCCAAAAATGGGGGAAGGAATGAAAATGATAAGTAAAAGACTTTAAAAAGAAGAGAAAAAATGAATAGAAGAATATGATAAATGGATGTCAAACATGCGTTGAATCCATTGTTCTGACACTAGGGCAAGCCGTAAAAACCCGATATTCAGAACTGTAATCCTATGTACACAAACACCCTCTTCTAAGGATTCTGGAAGTAAAATTTGAAACCACCGAATGCTGGAAGCATGATGTGGTTAAGTAGGGCCCTCAGCCACTAAAAATGGAGTGAAAATATGAATTTGTCAACCAAAATCTGTCAGCCATTTAGAAAAACTTGTAACCTGAGGAACCAGACTGTGGTGGTGCTGGTGGCCTACGATTAGGAGTGCGACGACTGCTAGAATTCGAACCATAGCTTACATCACCATTCTCTGCTGGATCACTGTAACGTCGACTGTGACCATTGGATGCCGACCTAGAGTAGCTGCCAGAGGAACCAAGGCCCACAGGTCCATTTGCAGCTGCATCAAATGCAGACCTCCAGTCGTCACCCGAAGAAGCACTTACTCTTGGGCTGCTTTCTGCAAATTTGATAATCCAGAGACTTATAATTTCAAGGACTGAAGTTTTTTATCAACAAAAAGTTTATGCTCAATTGAATAATCCTTTCACTCTGTGTGTGCGTGTGTGTGTATGTATGCTTTTGTGTATATATATATATATATGACAAAAGATTAAAACCATATACCTGCTGCACCATCATCATTAGACCAACCAGAGGCAGCAGCTGCTCGATTGTCATGAATGCTAAGTTGGCGTGTTAGTTTAGAAAGAAGTGAGGACTGTCTCTGGTAGCGCTCCCTTCTACGTTTTACATTCTGGTCCTCCTGAAGCAGCTCCTCAATTCTTGCTGTACTTTGTGCACTACAAATATAAAGAAAAACAAATAAATTTATCCATCAACTTACATTAAATAATGATACCCTCTGAAATGTGAGCAACAAGAAGCCAGCCAACCAGAGCTGCTTATGCTAGCACAAACATAAAACAAATTCACTTTTAAAGGAACAAATAGACAGAGAAAAGAATGCCTTCAACCTGACAGAGCTATATAATTGATTTAACATGTCTTCCTTTGCTTTCTCAACTTGGCAAAGAACAACTGCCTGCATGTCCAATCACATAATTAAGCTTTTTATAAGTAGCCAACAGTAAGGATAAAAAAAGCAAGTTGCAAGCTTACTTTGGGCACATTAGCAGCCAAACTATTCAGAACTGCTTCGACATAACCACGTACTTCTTGAGACATCCATCGAAGTTCTTCTTCAGGATCAACAGGTCTTCGAGCCATAGTATCCTGCACAAAACAACCAAAAAAACTTACATTTAAAGGAATTCTACAACAATTTACATGTGCATGCAAATGGAAACATCAATATTCAGTCAATTGGCTCTGCACTTGAAAATTGATAATTAAAAAATTTTATAGGGGTGGTAATACAATGAATCCAAAGCAAAATAACAGCAAATTAAACATCAGATGTTTGAAGAACTAAACATAATGAAGAATTCCTCCAAATAATTTTATTTCTAAAACAATATCAAAAATCACTCTTTTTTTTTGGCAAAGAACTATCCTCACCTACCCTGGGAAAAAAAAAATAGAAAATTAAGAAAATACAATGAGCCAATAAACTCACAAGAGAACCATCCGAAAGACTCTGACGCATGCCATGACCACCTTCAGTAGGTACACCTATTACTTGTCCACCTCTAGACTGAATAACTTTACTTATCTTGTTTATCCATTCCGTCTTATCAGCCATACTCTCAGCCTTCAAAACAACAGCACTGTGGGCTGCAAGATAACGTCAGTTAAATATGAAAGTCAGTTGACTTCTAACAGTAAGGAAGAAAATCCACTGCTAGAAGCACTAGATATGAAAGTAGTACCTTTCAAAACAGTTTTATATGGGACTTTGCTAGTTAACTTGAAGACTAGAGTGGGTGCTTTTGCAGCATCTGGTCCATTAGCCTTCTTATCTTTTGAACTTTTAGCAGGAGGTTCCTCCTCATCTGGAACCTCTTCAATAATACATTCCTGCAAAAGTGGACACAGCCATTGGCAAAAAGATGATAGATATCCCTAATACAAACTAGCCTACAAGGAAATGATCATTAGCTTTATTAAATACTGTTCATACAAGTAGGCAAAAGCAGCACATAAAAATTAGTAAAATTCAAAGCAAGTAACCTCCATGTGCCATAACAATCAGATACTTAAAAGATGTGTCCATATGTTCGTGATGCAATCAAGAATCTTACAAAAAAATAACAATGGAATGATGGTTATCCTCATACCTCCAAAGTAATGACACCACGAAAATGTCTTTCCTCTTGCTTCTTGGTGTAACCAAGCTGTCAAAAGAAGGATAATTTAGATTAGACCATACCAATGACACGGGCATTCTATTGGTAACAGAAAAAACTGAAGAATCCTGTATTCCTAAGACAGCAAAACATATGGAAAAATAGAGGAAATAGATGCAAGAATATAACTCATTTACACAGCTTATGAAATTGAGAAGAATTTAGCAAGTCTTGATACCATGCTCTAAGGAACCTAGCACAACGTTTCTAGCCATGGGGAATTTCTAAATCATATTTGATAAACAACCCATGGAGACATGTAGTATCCACATTACAACCATTAAATACAAGTAACAATTATATATCAAAGAAGATGTATAATAATAACAAAACTTGCACAGTATAATACCAGTTTAACAAGAGACCTAATGCTAATTGTCCCTTTGTATATTCTACTGCACAGCTACCCCTACATGAAGTGTCAATAAACATTCACAGTCATTGTAACTCCATTGACTGGAATGATAACTAGCAGGTCGAAGCTGCCAAGAACAAAATTGAAGCCATATAAAAGCAAATTTAGGGAATTACCCTGATCACTCACAAGTCACAAAGACAAACAAAATCCTACTGTCTTTTCAATAGAATTGCTAGATATGGTCCAATAAAAACAAATTAAAGAACCAACAAATAAATAAACAACCAAATATAGGTTAAACTATAAAAAATAATAATAATAATTTTGTTTGGAGGTCGAAGACATCTTTGACATTATACATCTTTAAATGCAAGCTTGGATGTCATAATAAGTATAAGGCAATGTGTTAGCTACAAACCTTTCCAGTCTTTTCATTTAGAACAAACCACCGTTTGCTCCATCCATTAGTTTTTGCACTTTTCTTCAATAAGAAACCTGAACATTGCAAAAAGTTAAAAACTTCTACATATGAGATTTACTATAACAAGATTAGAAAATAATATAGAAAAGATCTCTCTCTAAGTAATCATTAAATTTCAATTAGGGGAGTTTCACAGCCTTTATTGTAAACAGCTGAAATACAAAGATATTATCATGCATCCAAGGATTTTAAAAAATTTCAAACATCTAATATTATATAAATACTTCTATATTGCTCAAGGGCCATATTCTTCGTAACAGTATGAAGCCTTGGGCAGCCAAGCACAAGTTTCCACATTTGCATCTCATAAGCAGTCACTGTGAAAGAAGGTTGAAGGTCAAACCATGTCCAGATTTTGCTGTGACTTTTTTACCCAGAAGTTGTTTACATAAGTTGGAATTTGTTAACAAATTTCTTTCCTGTTAACTCATACCTAGATTCTCTCCCCCATATTCACTGATTCTGAATATAAGCATCAATTTCTCAAATGTACCAAGAAAGATAATGGACATATACTGTTTATACCCTCAGAAACCATGATGGTTGTTACAAAGCTAATTCCTGAAATTCAATAGACTTTTTAATGAAGTCAAAAAAGAATCCCATATTCAAATCTGTGCAGAAACAATAAATATTGAATTATTAAAAAACTTGAATAAAAATAAACCTTTGAACACCTTTGGATGGAGACCTCAATAAGAACTTATTTTTAAGAACTTCAAAGATAATTGAATGAACCACAAAGTATTCAAACAATTACAGACATCAAACAATTGAAATAACAAATCTCCAGAACCTAAAAGATTGCCATTCTTCTAACAGGAGACGATGCATGGCCTTCTGATTTCAGCAACCATTGATACAATAATAAATTACTACTTGCGGTAAAGTATTAACATTATTTAGTAATAAATTATCAAAAAAGCCTACTACCATAGCATGCACGCAGTTTGTATACAAACCTGCTGTTATTTCTCCTTCAGGGCCTGCAGTCTTTAAAGCAGAAGCCTCATTTGATTCTTTCTCAGCTTGACCAGATTTTTCCTTCATTGATTTCAAACTTCCACCACTTTGCTGAGCACCTGTTTGAGGACTGGTTGCCTAAAAGAAGAAGATATAAAACAATAATAAGCAAGAATAAAAATATCAATAAACTTATTTTATGCATTACAAAGAATTTAGGAACAAGATTCTACTCAATGTGTTCATCTTTCTAAAGTCATACTTCAATTCTACATCAGAGAAAGGAGCTCCTACCCTGTTCAGTATTCCTTGCTCTGCTTCATGTCCTTTCTTCGAAGATCGGTTCTTCACCTCCTCTTCACGGCGTTGTCTTTCCATCCTGATAAATACAAAATGATTTTAAATAAGCAAGCTGCAGCAAACATGGGGAAGATAGCTTTGCAAAGATTTAATACTGTTCAGAAACCACTAATCCCACAAGCTTAAGTTTAAAGAAATTATCAAAATATACTTTTTAAACTCTAAAACAGCCTCCTTATGTACAAAGAAATATTTAATAGCGAACTTGCCACGTAGATACAAACCACAACACAAACATGGATCCAAACATAGCCTAACTTGCTCATAGTTTAATAAATAAAATATGGAATATTTAAATGAACAACCACCCAATTCAACCTTTATTTCATGCCATATTGAGGAACTTGCAATCCCCAAAGTTTAAGCTAAGAAAGCACTAAATCAATAG
>JANLJB010029443.1:0-15302 GCA_026212285.1 Bursera cuneata
GTTAAGAGATCTTACCAACTAAGAAAATCTGTGTATAAAGCATAGTTTTCTACGGGAATATCTTACTAACTAAGATAATGACACATATAATTAACTATAGTTTTCAAAACTGACGGCAAGTGGAGAGATTCCTTATTGCAGAAGATTAAAGATATCCGTGCATGGCTTTGGCTTTGGCTTTGGCTTTGGCTTCTCATTTCTTTCCCTATATTCTCGCCCTATACAAAAACAAAGCGACTTCCATCATCCTCTACAACTCAATTTGCGGTCTCAATCCAAGAAAAAAGGGATTCAACAGAGAAAAGGAGTAAAAGAAAGAAGGAAAAGACAGAAAAATAAAGAGACAAATTACAAATTGATCTTCTCATTTTAGGACGTGATTTATACTTTAAAGTTGACAGACAACTGGATGATTTATATGAAGCTAAAGAAAGAGCGGATAAAGATGGGTAAAATTCCGGTCTTTAATGTCGTAAACGATCACTATACATAAAGTATTTCATCATTGTGATTGAACAAGTGCCGTGATGAACAGGTGCTTGTGTTTCCATCCAAACAAACAATGTATGAGCAGTACTAACCCATGTATTAATTACGAGTTTTAAAGTCAATTCAAGTATTAATTTCCTTTAGCCAATGTATCGTCAAATTAATTCCAGAGGCAGAAGCAAAGGTGAAATGATGTCGGGTAAAAAGTTGCAAGTTACATGAAATTCAAAACCCATGATTTGATGCTTCGGGCTCAAAAGAAAAAGCAAAGCATTATTGGAGAAGGTCGTGAATGAGAAATCAGCAAAAATGTCCAAAAAATGTACATCTCCATATCTCTGTATGCTTCCCCACAAAAGCCCAAATTAATTCAATTAACATGATGTAGTGCTTGCCTTCCTAACTATTTTTAGGTTAATATTTATGCGTGTAAGACTCAAAAATTTTGTTGGAGTCGTAAGCTTTTTAACTTTGTCAATCACATTTATTAAAGATTAGCATGCATGCTCTTTAGGTTATGACACAGTTGATGTATTCAGGCTTAAATTAATGTTTAACTATCTATTCATCTTCATCTTCTTTGTGTAAATCTACGTGAACGCGCTAAACATCTTGCCATCTATCTTCTTCTCTTCTTCTAGGGACCTCTTACACTTTTTCATATGAGACTCATTTGGGACTTTGGGATCATAATAGCACATTAATGCTCTAGAAATGCTTGGAACTGAGACTTTTCCTCCATTGTTTTAATCTTTGCGTGTCGATAGATCTGCTCTATTGCATCTACTTAATTGGCTTCTTGGCAACTCTTTGCAGTCCTTCCTAGAAATCTCCACTGATCAAGTTTATTACAATTATGTATTGAACTTCTGTAAATCTAAGGACGTTAAGTTTTCAGGCAAGATTTGACTTTAAAAAATTCTTGTTGCCGAAGAACTAGTAAACCAAGACTTGTGGTTTGATTCATTGGCTGGCACGTAGGATTGAAATCTAAGGAACAAGATGTAAAAAGAGTGGATAGAAATGGGTGTGTAATTGATTTTGATGGGTTAATTTAGTAAAATAATTTAGTTGTACATTTAGCTTTCATTTAAATTAACTTTAATTACTTTATCGTTACATTTGATTTTGATCTATATATATATATATATATGTATATGTATATGTATATGTATATATATATATTTCTAATTTGATACTTTACGCCGAACAAGGAACACTATTTGATGTATTCAGTTCTATAAATTCGACCTAATCCTATTTTCTGATTGTTAAATGCGTGAATAACACCATTAAACTATGTTAGATTTTTGTCATTCTTCCTAGAATTCGTATGAAAACTTGTGTCAGGCACGTGCAGTCACTACTAATAATAAGAACCTTTGTAATTTTATCACATGTAGAAGATATTTAGTAGTTGAAGTAACTGGGAACTCCCAAGCTTTTGATACCCCTACAGAGATTATAAAACTGATATAATCAATTGATTAGTATGTAATTAATTGCATAATTACTAAAGTCTTTAATGTGTCAAAAGCTGATTAATTCTTTAGAGATAAGCATATGCAGTACACCATAAAAATCTTGTCATCACTACAGCTGAAGATCATCCCAAATCCCAAATATTGATTATGAAAGGCAATATATAGAAATATGATCTCACCACAATGGACCAAGAGTGATATAATTAATAATTGTTTTATGCTTTTGTGATCATCATCCCTCTGTCCATGCATGAGGGGTCACAAAACTCTCCTTTTAAGCACAAAAACACAGTCCATAGAGCAGCATCTCAAAAGAAAGCTTATAGGTGAAGAAAATTCATCCACTCAAACCCTAAAAATATAATAAAACAAAAAGTTATGGTGGAATGGAAGAATAAGAGCAAAATAATTAAACAAAAGCTCTTTGCCTATCTTTCCCTCTTCTCTTCTCTTTAGTGTTCCCTTTTCTCTTTCTTTCTTGGCTCTGGTATTCCCTTAGTGTGATTCTCCACCATTCCTAAAGACCCATCAAAACTTTATAAAAGAAAAAAGAGAAAAATTAATAAACATGGTTTACTCATCAGTTCCAGTCTATTTAGATCCTCCCAATTGGCATCAGGTAAGGTTTTTTTCTTCTTCTTCAATTTTCATTCAACCAAAAAAAAAAAGAAGAAAAGATCAAAAGCAGATTATAAAGATAAATATTCCTATTCCTTTGTTATCTCTTCTTGAATATACCAAATATTTGTTTCTTTACAATTGAAAATTTTAATATTTTTGGATTATCTATTATTTTGCAGCAAACAAATCATCAAGGAACTGGAACTGAAAACCCTCAGCTTCCACCTCTTCCTCTTGCTGCAGCTCATGTTGGTGTTGGTGTTGGTGTTGGTGGTGCTGGTGCTGGTGCAGGCTCGATCAGGCCTGGCTCGATGGCTGATCGAGCCCGGCTAGCCAAGATACCACAGCCAGAGGCCGCCCTCAAGTGTCCTAGATGTGACTCCATCAACACTAAGTTTTGCTACTTCAACAATTATAGCCTAACACAGCCGCGCCACTTCTGCAAGACTTGTCGGCGCTACTGGACTCGAGGGGGTGCCCTAAGGAACGTCCCAGTTGGTGGAGGATGCAGAAGAAACAAGAAAAACAAAAGCAGTGGCTCGAAATCCTCGGCCAATTCTGAGAATAAGCAAATGGGTTCAAGTTCCGGTAGTGGTGCTATTGCCTCTGAAATTATTGGTCATTTGCCACAACAAACACCTCAATTGCCCTTGATGACCTCCTTACAAAATTTCTCAGCTCAATATAATATGAGCAATCTGGGGTTGAACTTTGGTGGAATTCAAGCACAGATTGGGGCATCAAATGTTGGTGGTAATCATGCTAATTTGGGGTTTCAAATTGGAAGCAATTCAGGCATGAGTAGTGCCATATTATCTGCTGGAGGAGTGCAGCAATTCCCTCTCTTTGAGCCACCCACAAATTTATATTCTTTCCAAAGTGAAGGTATTGATCAAACACCAACTTCTTTGGAAAACCAATTTCGATCCATGACTTCAAATTCTAGGGTTTCTGAGCTGCAGCAGCCTCCAGTGAAAATGGAAGAAAGCGGCCAACGGCTAAATTTATCTCGACCATTCTCGGCTGCTTCTTCTGAGAATAGCCAATACTGGAGTGGAAATACCTGGACAGATCTATCAGGTCTAAACTCATCCTCCGCTACTCATCTCTTATAATCTCATATCTTTCTTTCTCTTCAAACTTGAAAGCTTCCCTAGCTTGCCCAGCTAGCTAGAAGCTTCAGCATCATATATATCAATATAGCTTAACCTAAGATAGACGACACGACGAAGTTGCATGTTCCTGTAAGCCATCTTGACTTTGCAAAGCGAAAACCTGTCTGTCCATGATCTACAAAGCATCGATCAACGGCTGGTAGACTTAGTTTTCCTTTCTTTATCTTCTTCTTCTACTTATTTAGTCTATATCTTTGGTGTCTTGTATTGCATGGGCTTGTTTACAAATTTGTCTTTGTTTGTGTGTATGTGTGTGTTCCAAGTTATGTAAGGGATCTATTATATATCTGACACGATGAGCTGATTTCTGTATCATATCCTTTATGGTTACTTCGATTTCATACTCCTTCATGCACTCGTCTGATAGTACGAAGTTGCCTCACAGTAAGAGTAGTTTCCAAACATCACTCACTACTGTTGATCAAAATCATCAGAAAAGAATCATTATTTTGAACTACTGTCCACTGCTAGGTTGTCGACAGTTCCACTGCTGTGTTGTTCAAGCGTGATTGTGCCCATTCTCTTTGTGTTATTTATTTATTTTTGGTGTGTTTAAATTGTTATTTCATGAAATTCTTTTCGCAAAACGCTGAAGTAGTATGCATCCTTGCTGGTCGGCCTATTAAATCTCAGCTCGTTCATTATAGATCAAATCCTCATGAACCTCTCTCTCATCATGAATGTACAATGTTTAGAATTATTTATGAAAATAACTTCGGCCAGACCTTGACCCCTCTTGACAGTCCGATCTCCAGCTAGCAACAGTACCCGTACTTGCTTTAAATTGATGTTCATCTACACTTGTGAGGCTACTTTTTCCCCCTATTTCCTTTATTTGTGAGCAAAGTTTGAATTCCATGTCTCACATTTTAAGGATATATAAATTTACGTGAAAGGATAGTTGTTTTCGGTATAGTGTTGAATACCTCCGCGCCCGAGAAATCCAGAATCCAGGTTATGTGAGTTTGTGTAGATGGACAGGGAAAGATCAAAGATGGGAAAAAGGAAAAAAGAAAAAAAGATAGAGAGAAGAGAGACGTGAGAGTGGGGCTGAGAGGATTGATACTTCATATTGTAATGTACAGTTTTGGTAATGATTTTGCAATAATTATAAGAAAGAATCATGATATGGGACGTACTTATTTGTTAGGTAGAGAGAGAGAGAGAAGTGAATGAATGACTATTCCCAGAAAACGCCAAAAATCCCACTCAAAACCATGCAAATATATCTATCTTTCGTTTCTCATCCAAACCCAAGTCTCTGAATGTAGTTTTCTAGAATTTCTTTTCTTTAGAAGAAGAATAATGTTAGCTCTCTCATAAGTCATAACTACGCGAAACCTTTTTCAACATTGTGAAGGATGAAAACGATACATCAATATTCTTAATATTATTTGGTTATAAATCGGCAGCTTATAGCTAAGCTAAGTAGTGTTAGAAAAAGCAAAGCAAAGGAATCAAGTGATTTGCTTTTGCAAGGACCAAGGCTGCTGCTAGCTAGCTGCCTTGTAAGAGCGAATAAAGCAATCAAAGTAAAGCAGTCTCTCTCTCTCCCTTGATGACAGTGAGTTGGTCATGGGACGACGTAGACAGTAAATTAAAACAGTTTAACTGTGATGCCAAAAATGAGGATGCATGTGGATACTAAAGGGAAAATAAAGAAGAGAAGAAAAAGATAGATTAACACGCAGAGAGAAAGAGAGAGAGAGAGAGAGTGTAGTGTGTGTGTGTGTTGGTGGTGGGGAAGGTGTTGTGTACGAAGAAGAGCAATCAATGGAGAGGGCTCGGAATTCCAAGTTTAAATGAATTGAAGTTCATGTTGATGACTATATGGATAGTCGTGAAATATGTTCGCTCTGTCACAAGTAAATTTTTATCCGCTTTTCACGCAGCTTTCGCTTTTTAGACTTCTTTGGACCCTCTCATCACCCTCTCTTTAGATTCTCATCACCAGCTTCAGCTTACTTGGCTTTGTGTCTTCACTTCCTTTTCAATCTTCATCTCTTTGATGAGCAAAATGGGCTTGCAGTTTTTAGAATATTTATATCATCAACTTGAAGCTTTTCGGGATACCAGCGCTGACGGATCATATCGATAAAATAATAAGACTCAAAACGCCGCCGCATTGGTTTCTATGTTAGAGAATAATTTCTCATTTTTCAGAGAGCAAAAGAAACGAGGAAACAAACAATTCAAAGATATTTTCACTATTTTTAGGGTTTAGTATTTTCGAAAACCCAGAAGTGCTTTCACAATATTTTATTTATTTATTTATTTATATTGAAAAATGTAACAATTAAAGTAAAAATAAAGGTACAAAAGGATGGTTCTTACGTACAGGATTAATGGAGTTATTATATATATAATCTTTAATTAGATTAGTCAGTTTACCTGTTATTAACTACAAATATTTAATTAATAATCTCTTAAACTGGTTTAGAGAGAAAGAGAGAGCACGCTGTGTTCTCTGCTAACTTTTCGATTTTCCCTCGAATTTTATGTTTTATAAACCATTTTATTTAATTTCTCTGAACTCCATTTTGCACGTTTGTTTCCACTTCCACATTTTATATATGCATTCACTCTCGCGTTTGATTCCTTGACATGCATTTCATATTCTTCATTATGCTTTTTTTTCTTTTTTATTCCTTAAAATTTTGCGAAATTAATCCATATGTTATTATATAATATTATTTTTTGATATTGGAACGTTGGCCCAATCTTCGTATTCCAACCTTGTAAAAGGCAAGCTTCAAACTTTTGCGCAAACTTTTGTATACCTAAAATTCCAAATCAAGGGTGTTTGATAAATGACATTGTCTCTAAAAAATTAGATGCTATATATGACGTTTTTGTTTATGAAATTATTTGAATGCCCCTAATGATAAACTAAGATGACACTCTTCCTTCTTTCTTTCAAGAATCAAACCTAGATTCAAGAATCAAATCTAGGTGACAAAACTTCTTCTTAAAATAGTGAAGCGTTTTTTAAATATCAATAACTTCACTTGATATTAACTTAATATTGCAAAAAATACACTAAACAAATTAATTTCATTTGAGTAAGACTGAGAGACAGGTGGTTGGAGAAGGGAAAAAAATTATAGAGAGAGAAAGTCATGGTTTTGGGAGAGGTTGAATATATAGTTTATAACTTCATTAGAGTTCTTTGCATCATTGAGGATGTGTTTATTGATAGTTTTTCTATTACAAAGATGGAGGTTTTTTTTGTTGTTTTGGATGAAGGTTGAAGACAATGAAAATCAGATGTGATGCATCTGATATCGTGCTCGACATTGTACAAGCAATTTAGGGTGTTAAATATCATATATCCGATATCTGACAAACAACTAATCGTATTGGTTGTCGGATATCCAATATCAAACAATCGACTACCTTTGAGATATCTGTCGAATATCTGATATCCAACAATTGACAACCAACTCAAAAGTCATCTGTTGTCTAATGTTATATATCCAATAATAAATATCATAAAACTGTCTGTTAAATATTGAGTGTGAATCCAACAATTTGATATAGTGTTTGATGTCTGTCGAACACATATCTTCAACCTTCAAAAACACAGATTTTTGTCTGTAAACACGTAACAAATACAACAATCTCTTAAAATCACTCATTTTCTAAGCTTATTCCATGTTTTTTAAAGCAAAATATGTGAAGGCATTCAAGTTGAGTAGAAAAAAAAATCCTGATTATTGTTCTTAAGAAAGAAAGAAAAGCATTCAAATAATTTATTAAAAAAAAAGTCATGAAATCCAAGTTTTTGGAAAAGTTCACTTACAAAGACCCCTAATTTGGGGTCAAAAATTAAAAAAATAAGGTAATTCTTTTATTTAAAAATATGAGTGGGGCACGGAAGGGCTAGCCAGCTCTTGCCCCCACTCACATAAATTTATTAAGGTGAGTGTGAGTCCATTTCTGGATGGTCAACACAATTTCTCACAGCTCACGTTTCACTAACATGATACGAGCAAAGCAAAATAAAATAAAAAGAAATGCACCAAATAACGGTACCTACTCATCATATTACGATCATCTTGTCCATTTGTATGATTTAACCCTATATTTTATGGTTTCATTCGACCCCCTTTAATTTTATTTTCTCACCTTTTAACCCTCTTAGTTGCCACATGCACACAAGAGGTAATTTTTTTTAATGTTAACTTTCCACCATTAAATTTAATAAAATGAATGATTATCATCAGTATCAAAACCTTGAGTCACAGTAGGCCGACCTTTACAAATTTTTGGGATTACATTGAGTGATTGCTACTGGTACATTAATAATTAATTGAGAGGCTAATAATCCATTCACCATGGTTCAGAGTTCAGAAGGCAAAATGAGTTGTATTATAATGGAAAGCAAATTCTAAAAAATGTTGTGTAGTATTCTTTTCCTCCCATTGAAAAAGATTTACCTGATGGCTCTGAAAAAATTAATATAAAGAAAAAGAAATTGTACAATCTGTCGATGTCAGTCAATAATAAAAGGCAAACTCTGTAAGGTATGAATCTTATATCAATGGAATTCATTGTATGACATTAATCTCATAATGGAGGTATAAGAAGAAAAGAAAACCAAAGATGAAAATATATAATATGGAATTCAATTTTCCTTTCATCTCTTCTCTCTCAATCATTTAATTGGGTAGGAAAAAAGCAGAGATCCAAAATGTTATTCCAAAATTTTAAAGCAAGATTTAAGTATCAATCTCCGTATGTGTGCGCTCCCATTTCCATTTTTCTCCCAGCCAAAAGGACCAAAACATCTGCAAGCTCGGCTATCAATTTGTAACAAAGCAACTGCAAGTCTACTGGTAATGTTAATAGGCAATCGAGCAAGCAGACTTCAATGGATACAAAAATTGATGAAATAATTTGATTTGAATACAAGAAACATCTTTACAATGAAAGTTTAAGACGTGAACCGAAAAATCATATACTGCTTGACTTGATTACAGGAAACATCTCTTCATTAAAATTTGAGGATGATCACAGTCTTACATGATACAATGATACAACTAACAATACATGTCAATTGCATCTCCATCCTTCCTCCTCCTTTCTGCCATTTTGCAATTTCATGGCTCTATAATTAATTTCTTCCAAGTATTGTCCTCGTTTCACACAAACAAATGAATAACTTACAGATAGGGCAGATGATCTTCCACCTCCCCCGCTGCAGCAAAGCTGCCTCTTCCGATACATGAAAGAAACAAAAGGATCAATAAAAAAAAAAAACAAAAACAAAAAAAAAAACTCAGCTATCAACAACATGTGCCATAGATGATGGCTGTGGCTTTTGTGTCTGAGACTGATTTTCTGCTTGCTTCTGTTGCTCAATAAACCTGTTCATTCGTTCAAGCAACTGTGCAGCCTTTCGCTTGCCTCTATCTGTACCGTTTTGAGATAAATCCACCAAATGACCCATCACCCCAAGTTCCCTAGCCTCTGCAATATATTGTTGGTCTCCACTGCAAAGGTGCACCAAAACTGCTGCAGCATTCTCTTTGTTCCTGGGAGATCCACTCCCAATAACCTCCACCAAAACTGGCACTGCTTCAGCAGCCCCGATGGCTGCCTTTCCTTCAGGATGGCTAGCCAATATAGCTAGTATGGCCAGTGCTTCATCCACCATTCCACCTCCAGGTTCTGTCAACAAATGCATTAGTGTAGGCACAACTCCAGCCCTCACAGCCTTTCCCTTGTTTCCTTGGTAAATGCACAAATTGAAGAGTGCAGTTGCAGCATCCTTCTTCCCCCTTTGCGTACCTTCACTTAGCAGTGTCACAAGCGGTGGGATGGCCCCAGAACCACCAATGGTAACTTTATTTTCATCAATAACTGAAAGACTAAAAAGGGTGGCTGCAGCATTTTCTCGAGCCTCCATGCTTCCTTTCTTGAGCACGTGAACTATACCAGGAACTGCCCCAGAGTTGACGATACTTCCTTTATTATCTTCACATATGGAAAGGTTAAGAAGAGCTGTGACAGCATGTTCTTGAGTGCGAGAGTCAGGAGTTGACAGTAGGCCTACAAGAAGAGGGATTGCACCAGCTTCAGCAATGGCCACTCGGTTATCCGCATTGCGCTTAGCAAGAAGACGAATTTCACCAGCAGCAGATCGCTGATCCTCAGGGTTTCCAGATGTGAGCTTATGGAGGAGAATCTCAATCTTGGTACGTTCAGCAGGTGAGCATGCAGATGAAGTTTTACTGGGTCGTGAACTGCTGGGTCGTTTAGGTGGTTCAATGCCATTTGCCTCACACCACTGAGCTATGAGGCTACGAAGGACATAATTGGGTGTCAGTGCAGTACTAGTGAGGGTCTGTTGTGTCTTCGGACATGTTCCATGCCCTGCTTCAAGCCACTTCTCAATGCAGGAACGCTCATAGGTCTGCAGCAGAGAAATAAACCCCTTGTTAGGAATACAGGGAGAAAATAATACTAAATTTGGTCCTTTCATGGAGCACAGAAGTTTTTGTAAGACATTTTCCAGTCAAAGTACTATCAAAAATGATTAGGAGTATCCAAACTTCCAGACTCTTATGACAACTATTAACTTCTTTCAGAGGAAAGAAAACTGAGCAATTACTAAAAGAATAGACTATTTCCAGACTAAATTTGGCCTAAGGCAATCTCACTCCAGGTTCCTATTATATGTCGGGCCCCAACAACTGGATGAAATGTAACAAACGAAGTTCAATATGCTGAAAATTTTCTAAGTGGATGGTGCATTCTACTGACATTTGAATCAAGGGAACAAGGTGAAAAGGTGGTGGTACTCCTGGGTCATGTAAGTAGAGCAAAGGGAAAGTAGTAACTATGATCCAACTTAGTTTTGGCCATCACGGAGCAAGAAATCCAGGATTCACATACCTGTCCTGTTGAGACAATGACAGGATCTTTCATCAACTCCAAAGATATTGGACAGCGGAAGTCATCTGGTATAACTGGAGCCTTGTGGTTCCTATCACTAGATGCTTGTCCACCATGACTTGCAACAAGATTCTTCTCTTTTGAAGGCGCTTCCAAGTTAGGGTTCTCTGTTTGAACAAAATCCTTAATTTTCTTCAATAGCATTGACATCTTCTCAATGCTCTCCCCAGGATCTCCACCACTGGTAGCAACCATCTCATGCAAAGCTAGAGACTCTTGTGTTAAATCCGCTATTCCCATCAATTGTAACTTCTCAGCCAATCTCTTCAGGACAGCTGGATCTGTTGCTGCATCATTGTTCTTGTTATAGAGGGAGAAAAGATCCAAATACAGCTCAACATCAGGTGCATCAACTCTTCCTTTGGCTCTTCTGAACTGAGCAAGAACAAGCTCAACCTGTATACCATAAGAGTTAAAACAGGAGATAGAAAAATACAAAACTGGGAGAATAATTGACTTGAGGAGCTCTGCCATTAGAGCTCACTAGTATCACTAATCGATTTTCAAACCATTCTCAGTGCATGTGTGTCTCTTTATGCATGCACGCTGAAGCATGCGTTCATATAATTACACAATTTTCTAAGCCAAAAAATTAAAAACACACCTAAAGACAGTCAGTTAGTTTTTAAAGACAATAGATCCCTGGGTGTTCAAAATTCAATTCAATCTAATCAAACCAACCAATCCAATTTTGATTGGTTTCGATTACTTGATTGAATTGGATTCAATTCTCTAAAATCCAATGTACTTGGATTGGATATTGGATTTCCATTAGGTCATTTTATGAACGCATTAATTGTTCAATATCCAATAAAATCGATCTAATCCAGCCTAAATAAATTTAAAAAAAAAAAAGAGAAGTTTTTTTAATGTTTAATTAGGATATTTTATATATATTTAACCAAGATCCTCATTATCTAACCAATATCTCTTATCTTATTTTTCAATCTCTTTTTTTATTTGTCAAATTTTACATAATATTTATTACTTATTATAATACGTAGTGGCATCAATTATGAAATTTTATTGGATTAAATTGGATTTTATTATATTTCAAGTTGGGCTGGATTGCCTGTTTCATACATCAGATCGGATTTGATTGAATTGGAATGAAAATTTAATAATCCAATTTATAATTGGATTGGATTGGATTTGACAAAATTGATCAGTTTTGAACTGACGAACACCCCAAGATTCCACACGGTAGCCTCAAATTATTTGAGCATAATTGTTGATGATAAATCCGTACCTGTTCCTTGACTTCATCTGATATGTCAAGCTTTTCATAGGAAATTGCACTCAAAGCTTGTTCCAATTGAGCTGTCACCTCAAAGTATTTTTGCATAATCTCATCCCTCTCAAGGACCTGCCAGTATGGCAAATAGGTAAGTATATTCATGCAGCAGAGTTTAGCACCGGTAAAACTTGTGTGAAACCTTGGAAATAATAAATTCATGGAGTACATTTTCTTAATGCTGGCAAAGAGTTCTTGAAAAACATAGATGACTGTAAAAATTAAGATGCTGTAAAAGCTGCTACAAATAAATTTCATAAAGATTTATGACTAACCAAGTTGTACATGAAATAGTCCAGTAGTACATAGAAGCAGGGTAAGTTTCTGTATATCTATACTAGAAACAGTACTAGAAAATTCAATGTTCAAAAGTAAGGAAAATTTTGCATGGTTCAGTGGTTTAGATTAGAATTTCCTTGATAAAATCCAATATACTGTTGTTATCATCAAAATCTTTGACAACTGTCAGCTGAATATTTGCATGCAATAGAATGTTGCTTCTGCCTTTTGAGAACAAGAAAGAGTGAAGAATTTGCATCATTAGCATGCAGGCACTAAGTAGGCATTGAGCAATACTAAGTAGTGTTACTAAACAAATTGCTTTGATTCTCTAAACCAAATGCCTCTACTACAATAATGGCCGGACATACTAAAATGAAAAATATTATCTGTCTAGCTTCCCTCTTTATCAAGAGATAGAAGTGTGCCTATACCATTCTACCAGCAGACCAAAGTTTTTCAATTCTAAAACTCTCAAAGCTAGTGGCAGTATTAGCCAACATAATGGCTAGAGATTCTTACAATTGAATCTCTAGAGCAACTATTTGTCATACTGAAGAGCAATAAATGGTGCCTTGACAATTAAAGATCAGCTAAACCCTTGCCTCTCTTTCCCTTTGCACACCTTTCCTTGATAAGCCCCACAGTAGAAACCAGGCTTGCCCATGGTTTACAGCACCTTTGAGAGGAGTTGTTTCTCCTTAGTTTAAACGACAGAACCAAGGTATATATTGCCAAAGATTTGTTGCATACAGAACCTTGATACGTAGTCCCAAAAGGCAGTGATCGATCCATGTGCACATACGTGCAAGCTTTACATTATCCCTCCCTGCAATCCCATCACCCCCTGATCTCCCTCATCAGCATAAATTCACTAACGAAGTAATGAAACTCCACAAATATTTCCAACTCAAAGATTAACTAGCACAATTAGATATCTTGTATAAAGTTTCTAATGGAATTGCTTTCAATAGTGCTTCCACAATCAAAACTTAGAAGAGAGAATTTTCTTATAGTTACCATAAAAAAGGTCAAGCAACCAAAGTGTTACCAGTTTTATAACATTAGGCTTGCTTCCCATTTCTACAATCTTCCAAAGGCTATTGAAATTATCGATAAAATATTCTTTCAAAACCTTGCAAACTGCCAATTATTATAGAAACTCCAAGTGAATGCTCATTTTCATACAACATACCCACAAAGGCACAAACAATTGTTTAAAACATAACTAGAGACAACGTAATACTCCAAGAAATAAAATCCTGGTACAGTTGAGACAACCAAAACCATTGAAGAGACAAAAACAAAAAAATTAAAAAAATAAAATAACAACTGATTTTGATTTCTCAATCGATACATGAAAGTGACACTTGTGAAACTCGATCAAAATTGTCCTATGATTATAAGGAAAATAAATCTATTATGGGATTTCAGATGCCATTCTATTTCTCCCAGCAATTAACTTGCAAATTTGATAATAGTTGAAGATCTCGGAAGAAAATTTTCCGAGTTCGCATAGAACTCCTTAAATGCCTAAGCATTTTGGAACTGATTATAAATCATAAAGAAGCCAATTGCCATGGAACACCAAATTTCAGTAGCATGTGATGGTATTGACAATTGGTTTGATTATATTCAGTTCGACGAATACAAGAGCGAAGAAGAGAACTGAAAAACAATTGCAATTACACAACCAATATCAAACTAATTGCCAGGATAATAACTTCAATTCCATAACTCAACTGATTGCAAGATTGCCAACAATTTTTTTTAAATATTTTCATTTTGCAAATAAATCTTTAAATTGATTGTAAAAAAACCAACAATTCAGCCAAGATTGAAAATGAATTGACCTTTAAATCCTTTCATTTTGCACTATGTGGAAACAATATAATAATAGATCATAAAATCCAAAAATTTCATCTAGCAAAGACTGTTGCCAGAGATGTTCAAGTTGCTTCCACATTCTTACTCGTGGGCACAACCATTCAAACACTTCAGATCAAAAAAGGCTCTAACTAACAATACTCATACTCCACTCCCTTTACTTTCTCCCATTTTCTCATCAACCAAACAGATCGAAAATTTTCGAAAAATAAAAGCGCAGGATGGATAATATTTATACTACAATACATACACACCAGGTAAATCTTGCTGCCTTCGCTGCCAAATCTGAGCAACTCCTTCGCCGACGCCAAAGCCTCCTTCAACGAAACCAGAGCTTTAACAGTCTCTTCCGGAATCGCTTCTTTACTTTCTTTAACCTCTTCAAACATTGGCGTTAACAGCTTCAGTCTCCTCGCTAAATTGCAGTACTGCTTCTTGACCGGACACCTGTAATCTGAGATTGACGCTATCTCGTTAACGGTATCGATCAGGTTCTGTGCAAGCATTCCTTTGTCTTCCTCCATTACAGCTTTAACTAAACTTTACCAGAAAAATCAACTAAACTAAAACTACAATCAGATCTCACCGGAAGGCACCGTATTGTAAGAATATGTTAAGAGAATATTTAATCTGATTTGTGCAGATTTGTGTTAAATTTGGAAACGTTTTGTGGCTCATTTAGTGGTGGCTAGAGTCGCCTCGTCTCCATGGAAGAGGAGACTTTTAGAGACAAAGAGCGCGTCCCTTGACTGTCGCTTGGTGGCGCGGCTAATGAGCGAGCTAAATCCATGCGGGAGGTTGGGGTGCCATTTGAAGTCGAGTGGAGTTTGAGAATGTCGGCTGCGTTCGGGGAGTAGACTCGGCTTGGCTTCGTTTGGCTAAGACTTGAACTTTGTTACCGAGCAAGCTAGGGTTAGTTGATTCAGTTAACTAACGTCGGTGAAATCGCCGTTCTCGGATGACTTAGCAGTTAAAAAAGTTATCACGGTGAGAAGAACAGTTAATTCATTGGTGGCTTCTCAGTAACCTTGACATATGACAGTAATTGAGTAAAATTATCTATACAAAATTTATATGCGAAATGACGTGACATTAAATAATCGGTAAGAAAAA